>JACXGM010039744.1:0-10501 GCA_016801145.1 Umbra pygmaea
TTTGGTTTCAATGTTTTGTAACACGTTCTACAGTACAGGTCCGTCTCAAGAAATTAGCATATTGTGATAAAGTTAATTATTTTCCATAATGTAATGATAAAAATTAAACTTTCATATATTTTAGATTCATTGCACACCAACTGAAATATTTCAGGTCATTTATTGTTTTAATACTGATGATTTTGGCATACAGCTCATGAAAACCCAAAATTCCAAAAATCTCAAAGAATTAGCATATTTCATCTGACCAATAAAATAAGTGTTTGTAATACAAAAAAAATAAAACCTTCAAATAATTATGTTCAGTTATGCACTCAATACTTGGTCGGGAATCCTTCTGCAGAAATGACTGCTTCAATGCGGCGTGGCATGGAGGCAATCAGCCTGTGGCACTGCTGAGGTGTGATGGAGGCCCAGGATGCTTCGATAGCGACCTTAAGCTCATCCAGAGTGTTGGGTCTTGCGTCTCTCAACTTCCTCTTTATTTTATTTGTTTATTTAACCTTTATTTAACCAGGTGGGCACGTTGAGAACATTTTCTCATTTGAGACGGCGACCTGGCCAAGATAAAGCGTTGAGGTACAGACAACAAAAAGTTACACAAAGTTACAAGACAAGGAGTGCACAATAAAGTCAAAACAGAGAATAAAACAGTGAATGTACGATAAATAATACAATACTCTTCACAATATCCCACAGATTCTCTATGGGGTTCAGGTCAGGAGAGTTGGCAGGCCAATTGAGCACAGTAATACCATGGTCAGTAAACCATTTACCAGTGGTTTTGGCACAGTGAGCAGGTGCCAAGTCGTGCTGAAAAATGAAATCTCCATCTCCATGAAGCTTTTCAGCAGAAGGAAGCATGAAATGCTCCAAAATCTCCTGATAGCTAGCTGCATTGACCCTGCCCTTGATAAAACACAGTGGACCAACACCAGCAGCTGACATGGCACCCCAGACCATCACTGAGTGTGGGTACTTGACACTGGACTTCAGGCATTTTTGCATTTCCTTCTCCCCAGTCTTCCTTCAGACTCTGGCAACTTGATTTTTCCGAATGACATGCAAAATTTGTTGTTGTTTTGTTGTGCTGCTTCTCTGTAGCCCAGGTCAGGCGCTTCTGCCTGGTTTTCATGAGCTGTATGCCAAAATCATCACTATTAAAACAATAAATGACCTGAAATATTTCAGTTGATGTGCAATGAATCTAAAATATATGAAAGTTTAATTTTTATCATTACATTATGGAAAATAATTAACTTTATCACAATATGCTAATTTCTTGAGACGGACCTGTATGTGTGTCATTAAGAAATAGGGAAGGTAGTACAGTCTGTGTGATGTTTACAAAATATTTTGAAACTGAAGAATCTTTGGTTGTTAAATATATCAATCACTTGGCACTGAAACCTGGAATGTGCGACTTTTGGCTTGTATCCAATATCTAATTATCTATTAGTTGGCACCTCCAAAAATACGCCAGCAATGAGAAAAGGAAATAAAGTTAATAGTACTGTAATATAGCCTATCTGAAATTTTTATATTCCCAATTTTCCTAAATAAGTAGATGACTGATAATCTTGATAGCATTATGTTCACCTTTCACCATACCTCTTCATAATCGAATATAGCAATACAGTAACACAAATCTATAACATTCAATCTATGTATGGTCATAAATGTCCTATTGATGATATTTGGCAGGCTGCTGGGAGCAAGTGGTGGCTTGTCTAGATAGTGAGTAGAATACCTGAGTAGTTCATTCTCTGTCCCTGCCATGACATACTCGCAGCTTAAGGGGTGTTGTTGACCGAGTCTTGGTTTAGTAATGCAGAAACATCCATCTTTGCTTTGCAGAGGACTGATGCATTTTGCTGAATATAAGGGAGATACGTTAGATGCACAGATTAGTAAAAGTTTTGCCTACAGCATAAAGTGATTCACGATGAACAAAATATTTTAGAGCAGTGATTCAATACACCCAGTTCAATGAAAAGATTCATTCAAAAAGAATGAATCATTCATGATTTGTATCACTAATTGGACAGAACCTTCTCCAGTCACCAAGTTTGCAGCAACCGTACTACTAGCATAGCTTCCACCGCAACTGCTGAATTGTCTCCATGCAAGACAAGTGAATGTCCAGAGGTTGCAATGGGTCGTTACGTTACCAATACTCAGTATTTTGAACAAAAATATACATTTGTGAAATATATTAACATCTTATAGTTTATTATTCACTCAATGATAACGATAATTATGAATCAGAAAAAAAAATAACAAATCTGTTTTGCCTCACTCACTCACTGACACACAAACTACTGCTGGCAGCAGTCACAAAAACTGAGATCAGCACTGTCAATCAGGAGCAACTCTACGCTCAAGCGTGTTAATCCACTGTGGAGCAGAAAGGGAAAACAATGAAAAATACTTTTAGACTAATTATTGGTGGGGAAAATTGCATGTTTCCTTAACATTGGTGGGGATTCGTCTCCACCTTCTTACTCTAAATCTGCCCTTATGCCTAGACCTCAAGCTGACTTTGATCCTGGCTACACAATCCTCCTTGAAGGCTTCTGGGCATTACTGGAACAGCCCTGGTGTAAGGGTTGCCCAGGGTTCGCAACGATCGGGCTCTCCCGAATACTAGGGTCATTATTCTTGTGTTCGTATTCTTTAGGGCTAGTATGTTCCTTGCCCCACACACACACAGGATGAGTAGGAGAGCATGCTATGTAATTTTCTACAAACACTCACACACCATATTGGGAGAGTGGTCTAGGCATCTCTATGCCTGGTCACACCTGAACTTATAGGACAGGTGTGGCTGGTTACTTAATTTCTCTTGTGTATATTAAACTCTGACGATGCCATGTCATGTTGTAGAGTATTGTTCCCTGTTACGCTGCATGTGCTTGATAAAACTCGAGACCTGTGCCTTTTGTTATACATTCTATTTTCTGGATTAAATCTACACCCTGGAACTCTGCATCTGCCTCCATCCTCTTATATACATACGTGACACCTGGACTAGTTCAGATCCTATCTGGTTGACCTGAAGCAATTTGTGTGATTTGGGCACTCTGTGATCTAGTGGGGAAAAAGGTGGTAAAACTATAAACTCCTGTTACGCTTGTCATGTTAAGACAAACAAAAATCTTAACAAAAAAAATCCACATCAGCTCATTTCTCAAACAATATATTGCCCTGGACACCATTTTCATCAAAGATATGAATTGAAAATGTTCATATTGAAATGTGTAATCTTCTTAATCATCTTCATGGTGTTCTTGTATTAGTTGCTCTTGTAAATATATATTTTAAGCTGCTGTGCACCAGTGTGGATCTACCGGTACAGTAAGCTACAGTATATGATAATAAATAATTACCACATGTACATAACTGTCACATTAATCCAATAAAAACAATTTTGATTCAATATATACTACTGCTCTTTATAAAGCTAGGTTTTACATTTGTCTACCTTCATTTACTCCAGTTGAATTTAGAAAAAACGGACACCCTGTTAAGTGTGGTTCTGTCTATTGGAGTAAAATACTAGAAAAGTGATGAAAAAAGCCAGAGACTGTAAACTCCGATGCATATAGATTGATTCACCACACTGTCACATGTTCTTATAGTATATTTTGGGACATCCAAAGGTGCTTGTAATTATGTTCATCTAGTTTAAAGGTTACTGTTGCAGTGCAGTATGTAACAAGAGCATTTCCATTGTACTAGCTGGCAGGATATAAATAAATGACAATTCCATTGAAGAGAGGAGAGCTGTGTAGTTTCAGAAGATAGTGAAACATCTTTCACTGGTATTACTTTTAAAATAAATTGTTAATATAACTCTGTAACAAGCCAAGGTAACCTACAAATAAGCCTGCCTGCTAACCTTTGGTTGCCTTGAAGGGCTTCTGCTGCACTGAAACTAATTCAAACTCATTTTTAAAGTATGCCACATTTCTCTGGCAATGGACATATCAAGTGCTAGGAAGCCATGCCAATTCCACTTCCTGTTGGAGGGTCTTTTGAAATTAATGACATCTGACATAATTTAATGTAGTGATGAATGTCAATGTGAATCAGGTATAATGGTCCATTGACATAGGACGTAAACCACCTCTTTTCTAAACCACTGTGCCCAGCAAAGCAGTGCTCAACCCTCCGAAATACCGTTGAGTTAAGGGCACTCAAAATTTAAATGATGTGAACTTCAAATTATTAGAATTTTGACCCTGGAGGTTGCTGACCAATCAGATGTGTGGTTCATAGAAATGGAATGGATAGAAAGGACATTCAAATTCAAATCAATGTAGCAGAATAGTCAGCGCGGCAGCCATTTTTATGTGTACCGTTCCATTGCAAGAGCTAGAGGCCTACTTCCACATTATACTGTTTTGTGTGTTGTCACCATGACAACTAAAATCAATCACCATTTTGTTGTGTACTAATCGAAAGACCACACCAAGCAGTTTCAATGGCCTTTCTATCCATTCAATTTCTATGGTGTGGTCATATGGTTCAATGAACCAAAATTAGCAAAGAAAATATTTTTTGATTATTCCAGTTTCTACCACGATGACTTGCCACAAACATTGCGTGGGGCACAGATCCATACCGTCCATCATGTCAAAAACCTATGAGTCTGGGGTACGCACACCGGGTGGACAGAGTTTGCTTCGGACAGAATTTGGAATGAATGCACTACTTGCGACACATATTTAGCATGCACAGGGGAGACACACACATTTGACTCAAAGCTCCACGTTATATTGTAAAGTACAATATTAAAGTTCTTAGTGTTGAAAAATGCTGGGAAGGCAATAATAATGAGTAAATGTTAATAAACTAAAATAAAAGGTGAGTAACTGCAGTTTCACAAATAAAAAGTTGTGTAAACAGCGTTTTATGCATTAACCCTCCACTACATCCCTGGACCAGACTGCATGGCTGTGACTGTCTTAGCTTGTCTCAATATCATTGATGGGAACTTGCCTGTCTTTGGCTAACAAGCCCCCAGCACTGGCCATATTTCATACCCCCTATATAACAAGCCACCCTATGCATTTTTGATGGCATGGATGTGCAAAATAAATGCCAATAACCAAAAGAACGCTGTGTGTTCATGATTTTAACATGAGGGAAGTATCAGTGAGAATTCATGTGCTCGACACGAGGTGAAGACCTGATATTCTGCACAAATTCTTCGAACAGATAAGACAATGTGACTGTGATACACCGGTAACCTACACAAATGGCAAGCAGATTTCAGGAGCATTGCATGGTTAAGACACCAAGAAGTAACACATTTAAAACATAAGATAAATGTTAGGGACTGTATTAGCCTTGACAACTACTTAAAAGGGACTCTATAAAGTGCTAAAGGTTTAAATGTTTCAGTGTTATGTTCGTGTTTCTAAGTTCAAGACATTGTTGATTCCACCATAAGTATTTACTACCAAGCAATTTTGAAGTGTAAATAACATTTAAGGTGACTAACACAGTATAACCACTATTGGTGTCATTTATTAAGTTTTAAAGGGAAGTGTTCTCTAAATCATTGCCAGTTAAACTACATGTAAGTTCATTTATTATAAAAGGGGCATGACATATTAAGTCATTTTTAACATAGTTAATTGAAAGTAAAAGCTAATAGATTTGAGCTATTTGCAATTAGTATTATTATTGCAATTACAACCATAGGCAATTAGGATTATTGCCGGACATTTACATTTAAGTTTCAAGTAACTAAACAAGGAAGCATGTAAGGTCAATAGTAAAATGGCTGAGTTTGAGCTACTAAATAAGTTAGGGTGACACTGTAGAGTTACAGCAGCAGACTAAAAACCTTGATAATAAACCTTTAGACACAAACCCACACGTTGCTGCATAGGGAGGACAATGAAGAGGCTAGAGAACTCAAAAACATACCAATTTACCAAATTACATCTAGAGGGTTTCAGCATTGCTTAACAATTACAACGAATAGAAAGCTCTTGCTATGGAGGCTAGGAAAGTACTCGACAGGACCTCATGATCAAGATCTGCTTGTAATGTTATATATAGAGATTTCAAGGGCAGGTGCGTTTTCACAATAGTTGGGTTTCTTTATTCCACAGATATAATGCTTAACAGAAGACAATGAACCACAAAAAACACACACTACATTCACATTTGCACACATGTGATTCATACATGCACACACATGATTCATAAATACACACACAGGATACACAAATGCACACAAAATTCGCAAATGCACACACAAAATATAAAAAGCACAGAAGAACTGCTGGGGACTAATCAACAAAACTGATAGGACAACTAAATGTGACAGGATAATGTGAACTTAAGGCGGGAAACTGAATCAAAACAAAACACACAGGGGAGAAACCACTAAAGACAGGAATACAAGAAGATGAACCTAACAAAGAACAGAAACTAACCAAACTAAACACATACACCAGGGACATTTTGACAAAGCCCCCCTCCTATGGAGCGACACCTGGCGCGACAAACTAAACAAAACCAGACTAGCAGGAACTGGGAGATGTCAGGCCGGAAGATGTGGAGGCCCAGTAGGTCGAGGAGAAGAAGCACCAGTGGGAGAGCCCGGGGTGGCCAGGCGGTAGGAAAGCCCGGGGTCGGCATGGCGGCAGGAGTTCCCGGGGGCAGCCAGGTAGCAGGAGAGCCCGGGGTCGGCCAGGCGGCAGGAGAGCCCCGGGGACAGCCAGGCGGCAGTAGAGCCCGGGGGTGGATGGACAGCAGGAGAGCCCAGGGGGCGGCCAGGCGCGCTGAGACAGAGGCGGAGCCCAGTTGAGCAGAGGTAGAGGCGGAGGCCAGGTGAGCAGAGGTAGAGGCGGAGGCCAGGTGAGCAGAGGTAGAGGCGGAGCCCAGGTGAGCAGAGGTAGAGGCGGAGGCCAGGTGAGCAGAGGTAGAGGCCATTTAGGAGAGGCGGAGGCCAGGTGAGCAGAGGCGAAGGCCAGATGGGCAGAGGCAGAAGCGGTGCCACAGCAAGTACCTTTGGTTGCGTAGCCACAGAGGTGGGTAGCACTGGTAGCAGAGCCTCAGCAGGTTACCCTGGAAGCTTGGCAACAGCTGCAGGTAGCACTGGAAGCTTGGCAGAGGCGGAAGCCAGTTGGGCGGAGGCCAGGCGAGCAGAGGCGAGATGGGCACAGGCAAAAGAGATGTCACAGCAAGTACCTTTGGTAGTGTAGTCACAGAGGCGGATAACACTGGTAGCATAGCCTCAGCAGGTAGCCCTGGAAGCTTGGCAGCAGCTACAGGTAGCACTGGAAGCTTGGCCGCAGCAGGTAGCACTGGAAGTTTGGCAGTAGCAGGTAGAACTGGGAGCTTGGTAGCAGCAGGTAGCACTGGGAGCTTGGGTGTTGTGGATACTGGCTTTAGCTGGGCTACTGTGGACTCAGCGGGTAGCATGGTGGCTGCTGCGGACTCAGCAAGTAGCATGGTAGCTGCTGAGATGCCGCCCTCTTGGGTAGCTGCTTCGGAACAGCCATCTTGGGTAGCTGCTGGGGAGCAGCCATCTTGGGTAGCTGCTGGGGAGCAGCCGTCTTGGGGAGGGTACTCAGTGACATCTGGTGGAGCAGGCTGGCAAATTCCTCATATCACTGTAGAACCTGATCCACTGTCTCCTAGAGGTGATCTGCACAGTCCAGAGCCAGGCCCTGCAAAACCAGACCAGGTAGTCATGATCTTGTCCTCCTCAGAAAGAGGTCTCCATGGACACCACTGCAGGAAGGTCCCCATCTGTGTCCACAACTGACTGCTGCGGTTGGATTCCCCATCAAACTTCATAAGAGGGAGGGATACGGGTGCCTGAACTGGTGAGGTATGGGCTCCTACTGGAAGAGTAGGAGAGTCTAGAGAACTGGGACCTGTAGCTAAATGACTGGGACCTGCAGCTAAATGACTGGGGCCTGAGGCTAGAAGACTGGGACCTGAGGTTAGAGGACTGGGGCATGAGGCTAGAGGATTGAGACCTTCTCCAGCGGAGCTTGGGACTCTAACTGGTGAGCTACTGGCTCTAACCTGTGAGCTACAAGCTTCTACTGGATGACTGGGGCTAGCATTTAGAAAACTAAGCCTAGAAACTAGAGACTGGTGACCCTCTACAGAAGGGTGTAGGGCTCCAACTGGTGAGCTAACTGCTCTAACCTGTGAGCTAGGGGCTCTATCTATACAGCATGGGGCCTTACAATGACTAGGGGCCCGACCCGAGGAGCTATGGGTCAGGGTAGGGGAGGTGAGTATCTGGCCTGAAGAATTGTAGGCCCCGGTTGAGGTAATGGAAACCTCACCTCTGCTTATTGTGGCCTGGGATGAGGAACTGGAGGACCAGCCGGTGGATCTAGAGGACCAGGTTGGGGATCCATGGACCTGGCCTTCAGATCAGTAGGCCCATACTGATGAGCTGGAAACTGGGAAATCTGGTGGACAGACTTCAGGACCGAGTGGGAAAAGAAGTAAGTTGGGCTCCAGGATGACACCCTCCTCATCCTCATCCAAACTCCCATCAGAACACTCCTCCTCTGCTTCCCAGTCAACCAGACCGCAACCATACATACAGTAAGTACTCCATCCCATTCTGGCCTTGTCCCAGGAATAAGATCCGGCATTACCTCCTTTTCATCTGAGCTGTCCTCCCAAATGGAGGCCACCAGCTCGGCACCATAAGCTCTGTTATATGACGCTGTCTCCTCATAGCGGTGGTTCATTCTGTAAAGTTATGTAGAGAATTCAGAGGCAGGTGCATCTTCACAATAGTTGGGTTTCTTTATTCAACAGATATAATGCTTAACAGAAGACAATGAACCACAAAAGACTAACAAACAGACTGAACTAAATACTTAACTATTGAGGGAAGGGTGTGCAGCTGGGGACTAATCAATTAAACTGATCGGACAAATAAAACATGTGACAGGGTCAACTTAAGGCAGGAAACTGAATCAAAACAAAACACACGAGAGAAACCACTAAAGACAGTAATACTAGAGGGCTAACCTAACAAAGAACATAAAGTAACCAAACTAAACACACATACACCAGGGACATTGTGAGACTGCTGTGCTTCAACAGTTGTTAAACATGTTCATGAAGAATTACGCCAATGCATTACCCCAGATGTAGAGACCCAATGCCAAGTAAACACTTGTGATGCCATCTCAAGACTGATTTTGGATATGCATCAAATTGTCTTGTAGGGAAAGACAAAGGTCAAGATTCTCATAAATAAAAAGCTTATTTAAACTGGCTCTGTTTTAATATGCATACTCCCAGAGGCCCAGGTCAAGCTGCAGACAAAGTCCAAGGTCTGCAAGTAGTTCAAGCATAAGATCAAGATAATCAAGCATGTCCACTGCAAAGAAAGAAGAAGGTGCAGCGGATCTAGCCACAACTCAAACTTTAAAATTCTTACAAGTAACGGAATATGAGATACAAGAACTTAAAGCCCCTAAATATGAGAATATACAGAGGCTTGCACTACAAGAAGCAGAAAATACTACAAAACAAAACACATTCAAAGAGACCACAGATAGGGTGCTTAGAGTGCATTAAGAATATAATGCTGCAAAGGTAAGACTGTAAGTCTATGAACAAGAAATGGACTCAGATGAAGAGATATCAGAGCTATTTCAAGACTGCAAGCCTAGGCAGGAGAAACCTTCACCTGACCCAAGAAGACTTCCAGTGCATTACGTGGCACCACCACAATATGTCACACATGTACAACCTGCTATGATGAGAAACAATTACACAAGTCGGAAATCCTGCTACTAATGCTCAACAGGAGGATAGCATTATAGGACTTGCCAAAGCAACAGCAGAGTCCATCAATGCAAGCTTTTCCCAGTACCAGGCCTTCTGTTTCAGTGGAGATCGATTTAGGTACAAAGACTGGAAAATGTATTTTTAAACATTGTTATGCAGGAAAAAAAATCCAGTTAATTAGAATGTCTACTATCTCCGCAAGTATGTCGGCAGACCTGCAAAGAAAGCCATTGAGAGTTATTTCCTGTTGGGAACAGAGGAGCCTATCATTTAGCATGGGACATCCTGAAAGATAGGTTTGGAAACTCCTTCATGATTTCTAAAGCCTTCAGGCAGGGCCGGCCCAAGACATAAGTGAAACTCTTTTGCCTGGCAACACTATATTGTGCCGGCAACACAAATTCTGATTTGTCATTTTAAAATAATAGCGCTCATATCCATCCATCTTCATCCGCTTATCCGGGATCGGGTCGCGGGGGCAGCAGCTCCAGCAGGGGACCCCAAACGTCCCTTTCCCGAGCAACATTAACCAGCTCCGACTGGGGGATCCCGAGGCGTTCCCAGGCCAGGTTGGAGATATAATCTCGCCACCTAGTCCTTGGTCTTCCCCGAGGCCTCCTCCCAGCTGGACGTGCCTGGAACACCTCCCTAGGGAGGCGCCCAGGGGGCATCCTTACCAGATGCCCAAACCACCTCAACTGGC
>JACXGM010039745.1:0-10620 GCA_016801145.1 Umbra pygmaea
GTGCGTGCGTGTGTGTGTGTGTGTGTGTGTGTGCGCGTGTGTGTGTGTGTGTGTGTGCGTGTGTTCAGTGACCCCAGTGTAGACGTCAGTGCCATCGGTATTGGAGACATGTTTGACCAGTTGGAGGAGAATGAAAGTTTGAAGAGCATCGCCTGTCAGAGAGACGGCCGGGTCCTTGGGATGAGACGCTTCGCTGACTTGGTGGCTGAGGAGTTCATCGACAAGATTGAAACTGTGCTCTGCCCAGGTACACACACACACATGCATTTTCTAGTACACTTAGTACTTACAAGGTTTTTAGAAAATGTAATCCTACCCATTTTTTACTCCCTCTATATCTCTTTCTCAGATCCTGTCATTGTGTGTCCTGATCTGCCCTGTAAGACTGGTAAGATAATTCTAGTTATTTTGACTACTCCTTTTGCTGTGTTTGATTTTAAGTTTTGAACCTCTGAACTGCTAGGTTGAGTTTAGCACTGACGCAGTTATGGCTTTGGCAAATAACAACCGAATGCGTTCAAATATTCAAATGTTCCAAAGAGCATGGCAGCCCATCGCCCACATCCGATGGCCATATTTGATGTGATGCGTCGTGTCGCGTTCCTCGGCCCACTATTCTCCCGCTCGTTGCAGGAGTGGGCGTGCCCTACAGTGTGGCCACTCCCCGCTGGGAGGAGCTGGCGGAGGAAGGCAGCCCTTCATTGGTTCCCTCCTCGGTAGGGGAAGTGGCCAGCCTGCTGGGCAGCCTACGGGAGCAGCAGTATGGGGTTGGCGTGGCGACCATGGCCTACACCGCTCAGCGGGCTAAGCTAGCACAGCCAGGCCCAGACAGGCACCAGTGGACTCAGCTGTTCATCGATTCCTTCAAACTGGTCTACGGAGACATCATGGGAGACCCAGCCAAAGCGCTGGGACTATGCTAACAGGCTGACAATGCTAGCAACTAAAGTACTGATGCTAGCAGAACCACGCTAGCTCACAGAATATAGATGTTAGCTGCAAATATACAGAGCTAGCTAAATGACCAACAGTGCTTACCGACGGGAATAATGTTCCAGCTCTATGCAGAAAGCTCAGTGCTAATGTTGAATGCTTAAATTGTACGTTGTTGTTACCCAATTAATTATAGATTTTAGCTCATTGATTTGAATATTAAAATTAGCAGTTTTATAAGCTTGCATGGCTCAGGGAGAATGCAAACAAGCTTAAGCTTAGTATCCAAGCTTACTAAGGGGTCACTGATTAAAAACTAGCTCTTGAGATCTATAGTAATTACCTGGTTAGTTTCTGTAACTGACAGTTTTTGACATATCAAGACTTTTGTTTGTGATATTTATACTTTTTGTCACTGTGAACCACTTAAACCACTTGCTGAATTACTTAGTCTCAAAGGCACATCGGCAGGTACTGTTTTGCAGTTTTGCACATTGCCATATTTACAGCAGCCATTTTGTGTTCTGTGATATTTAGTTTTTTATTTGGTTTTGGTCATTAAGCGATATGCTGAATAACTGATTGAATAGACATTATCTTCTGGATAAACACATTATCAGCTACATTGTGGATTGAGGTTACTGCTAAAACCATTATTTTAGAGAATGTTCTAAAAGAGGGTGATGTATTATAGAGAATGTTTAAAAGAGGGTGATGTTTTAATTTAGCTCTATGACTGCAATATGCTTAGCTTCAGTCCAACTGACATATTATTCAGGGTTGCCTTTTACCAAATGCAACTTTGAATTAAAAATGAAAAGGTTTCCTAACTGAAAAGCATTACAGAGAACTTGACTACAGTATATACATGTTATATATAATATTAGGTAGAAGTTTATAAAGATTATATCTCATACATAATAATATCTTACATAGAGAATGTTTTTGATACCTGTAATATTTGCTATCAAGAAATAAATAAGCAGTTTAATATAAAGGTGTTGGGATGCTCTTTAATTTCCTGCCCTGTCCTCTCTGGACTCCATCCAGCTTATGTGTACTGATGGTGTTGAGGAATATGGAGATGGTGTTCTATATTTTATTTAAAAATAACTAAGCCGTCTTCAGCCAATACTATACACGAGCGACAGTGATGCCCAAAACAAATCATCACTCACTCTAAATTTATCATAGTACAGGCATCTCCAAACCTGGTCCTGGAGAGCTACCGTCCTGATTGTTTCCACTCCAACTCTAATTTAGCACACTGATTCTATTAATTAGCTGGTTGATAGAATTAAGCTACATTATGTGTGGTTGGAGTGAAAACCTACAGGGTGTTACAGTAGCTCTCCAGGACCAGGGTTAGAGACCCCTTGTCACGAATCCTAGGGACTGGGTTCGGGATTCATGGCATAAGACTGAGATATGGACTCATTGTATAATCAGGTGTATTTTGATTTATATGACCAGTACGTTTGTATTGTAGATTTCTGTTGTATTATTATTATTATTATTGTTATTATTATGAGCAGTGTGTTGTGAGAGCTTGAGTGAAGGCGTACTCTCTTGATAATAGTATGCTGTGATAGAGCATAGTTGTTCAGTTATATTTGTTGTGTACTCCTGTTGTATTATTATTATAATAATTATTATTATTATTACTATTATTATTATTATTATTAAAATTAAACGAAAGCTGCAAAACTACCGCTTATCACCGTGGCATTTAAGCAATTAATCAGACCGGGCTAAAGCCATCACAAACGCTATCAGTGTGTTAGACATGAGGCCATATTCGGTTGTGCAAAAGAAGGACTTTAAACACATGCTGAAAGTGTTTGAGCCACGTTACGGCATCCCATCGCATATGGGACATACTAAAACGCTTAATGTGAAAAAGCTTAACGTGATTTTAATGTACCTAACCAATGGTCAATCATCACCAAATTTCTCATGGCTATATCTTGTTATGAACACTTAAGCCTGTCAAAATAACTAAACCGAAATCCAACGATTATAGAAGTAATCTCACGTTACAGTTTTCTTCTTCATTGGCTGCTATGGCGAGGAAAAGGTTTAACGTGATTTAATGTACCTAAACAACGATCAATATTAACCACATTTCTCTCTCATACTGCTCATCATAACCATTGAAAATATAGAAATAATTAACCCAAATTCCAATTATTTTATATTTTTTTATTTTGCTGATCCGAAAAATGATCCGATCCGTGACCCAGATCCGAGGAACGATCCGATCCGTGAGTTTTTTTATCCGTTGCACCCCTAGCTGCGATAGAGCATAGTTGTTCAGTTATATTCGTTGTGTACTCCTGTTGCATTATTATTATTATTATTATTATCATTATTATTATTATTATTATTATTATTATTATTATTATGAGCAGTGTGTTGTGAGAGCTTGAGTGAAGGCGTACGCTCTTGATAATAGTATGCTGCGATAGAGCATAGTTGTTCAGTTATATTCATTGTGCACTCCTGATATATTATTATTATTATTATAAGCAGTGTCTTGTGTACTCCTGTTGTATGTTAGTTGTGTTTATGCGTACGCTCTTGATAATAGTATGCCGCGATAGAGCATAGTTTTTCAGTTATATTCATTGTGTACTCCTGTTGTATTATTATTATTATTTTTATTATTATTATTATTATTATGATTATAAGCAGTGTGTTGTGTACTCCTGTTGTATGCCAGTTGCGTACGCTCTTGATAATAGTATGCCGCGATAGAGCATAGTTGTTCAGTTATATTCGTTGTGTACTCCTCTTGTGTTATTATTATTATTATTATTATTATTATTATTATTACAAGCAGTGTGTTGTGAGAGCTTGAGTGAAGGCGTACACTCTTGATAATAGTATGCTGCGATAGAGCATAGTTGTTCATTTATATTTGTTGTGTACTCCTGTTGTGTTATTATTATTATTATTATTATTATTATTATTATTATTATTATGAGCAGTGTGTTGTGAGAGCTTGAGTGAAGGCATACGCTCTTGATAATAGTATGCCACGATAGAGCATAGTTGTTCAGTTATATTCTTGTGTACTCCTGTTGTATTATTATTATTAATTTTTTATTATTATTATTATTATTATGAGCAGTGTGTTGTGAGAGCTTGAGTGAAGGCGTATGCTCTTGATAATAGTATGCTGCGATAGAGCATAGTGGTTCAGTTATATTCATTGTGTACTCCTGTTGTATTATTATTATTACTATTATTATTATTTTTATTATGAGCAGTGTGTTGTGAGAGCTTGAGTGAAGGCGTACGCTCTTGATAATAGTATGCTGCGATAGAGCATAGTTGTTCAGTTATATTCATTGTGCACTCCTGTTGTATTATTATTATTATTATAAGCAGTTTCTTGTGTACTCCTGTTGTATGTCAGTTGTGTTTATGCGTACGCTTTTGATAATAGTATGCCGCAATAGAGCATAGTTTTTCAGTTATATTCATTGTGTACTCCTGTTGTATTATTATTATTATTTTTATTATTATTATTATTATTATTATTATTATAATTATAAGCAGTGTGTTGTGTACTCCTGTTGTATGCCAGTTGCGTACGCTCTTGATAATAGTATGCCGCGATAGAGCATAGTTGTTCAGTTATATTCGTTGTGTACTCCTCTTGTGTTATTATTATTATTATTATTATTATTATTATGAGCAGTGTGTGGTGAGAGCTTGAGTGAAGGCGTACACTCTTGATAATAGTATGCTGCGATAGAGCATAGTTGTTCAGTTATATATGTTGTGTACTCCTGTTGTGTTATTATTATTATTATTATTATTATTATGAGCAGTGTGTTGTGAGAGCTTGAGTGAAGGCATACGCTCTTGATAATAGTATGCCGCGATAGAGCATTGTTGTTCAGTTATATTCATTGTGTACTCCTGTTGTATTATTATTATTATTTTTATTATTATTATTTTTATTATTATTATTATGAGCAGTGTGTTGTGAGAGCTTGAGTGAAGGCATACGCTCTTGATAATAGTATGCCGCGATAGAGCATTGTTGTTCAGTTATATTCGTTGTGTACTCCTGTTGTATTATTATTATTATTTTTTTAATTATTATTTTTATTATTATTATTATGAGCAGTGTGTTGTGAGAGCTTGAGTGAAGGCGTATGCTCTTGATAATAGTATGCTGTGATAGAGCATAGTGGTTCAGTTATATTCGTTGTGCACTCCTCTTGTGTTATTATTATTATTATTATTATTATTATTATTATTATGAGCAGTGTGTGGTGAGAGCTTGAGTGAAGGCGTACACTCTTGATAATAGTATGCTGCGATAGAGCATAGTTGTTCAGTTATATATGTTGTGTACTCCTGTTGTGTTATTATTATTATTATTATTATTATTATTATGAGCAGTGTGTTGTGAGAGCTTGAGTGAAGGCATACGCTCTTGATAATAGTATGCCGCGATAGAGCATTGTTGTTCAGTTATATTCATTGTGTACTCCTGTTGTATTATTATTATTATTTTTATTATTATTTTTTTTATTATTATTATTATGAGCAGTGTGTTGTGAGAGCTTGAGTGAAGGCATACGCTCTTGATAATAGTATGCCGCGATAGAGCATTGTTGTTCAGTTATATTCGTTGTGTACTCCTGTTGTATTATTATTATTATTTTTATTATTATTATTTTTATTATTATTATTATGAACAGTGTGTTGTGAGAGCTTGAGTGAAGGCGTATGCTCTTGATAATAGTATGCTGTGATAAAGCATAGTGGTTCAGTTATATTCGTTGTGCACTCCTGTTGTATTATTATTATTATTATGAGCAGTGTGTTGTGAGAGCTTGAGTGAAGGCATACGCTCTTGATAATAGTATGCCGCGATAGAGCATAGTTGTTCAGTTATATTCGTTGTGTACTCCTGTTGTATTATTATTATTATTTTTATTATTATTATTTTTATTATTATTATTATGAGCAGTGTGTTGTGAGAGCTTGAGTGAAGGTGTATGCTCTTGACAATAGTATGCTGCGATAGAGCATAGTGGTTCTGTTATATTCGTTGTGTACTCCTGTTGTATTATTATTATTACTATTATTATTATTTCTATTATGAGCAGTGAGTTGTGAGAGCTTGAGGGAAGGCGTACGCTCTTGATAATAGTATGCTGCGATAGAGCATAGTTGTTCAGTTATATTCATTGTGCACTCCTGTTGTATTATTAATATTATTATAAGCAGTGTCTTGTGTACTCCTGTTGTATGTCAGTTGTGTTTATGCGTACGCTCTTGATAATAGTATGCCGCGATAGAGCATAGTGGTTCAGTTATATTCATTGTGTACTCCTGTTGTGTTATTATTATTATTATTATTATTATGAGCAGTGTGTTGTGAGAGCTTGAGTGAAGGCATACGCTCTTGATAATAGTATGCCGCGATAGAGCATTGTTGTTCAGTTATATTCGTTGTGTACTCCTGTTGTATTATTATTATTATTTTTGTTATTATTATTTTTATTATTATTATTATTATGAGCAGTATGTTGTGAGAGCTTGAGTGAAGGCGTATGCTCTTGATAATAGTATGCTGTGATAGAGCATAGTGGTTCAGTTATATTCGTTGTGCACTCCTGTTGTATTATTATTATTATTATAAGCAGTGTCTTGTGTACTCCTGTTGTATGTCAGTTGTGTTTATGCGTACGCTCTTGATAATAGTATGCCGAGATAGAGCATAGTTGTTCAGTTATATTCATTGTGTACTCCTGTTGTATGTCAGTTGTGTTTATGCGTACGCTCTGTAACTGCCAGTGTGTATATGAAGCATAGTAATCAGCTATTATCTAGCGTTGTGCAACTCGCTACTCATTTTTCCTGCCATTACTCGACCACTGTACAATCCTAGACTTCCTTCATTAAAAGAACAAACCATCTTCCTGCATGGGTCTTGCTCTCTCATACTACACCCACATCATGATACCCCTGCCATAGTACAACATGGAAATGAGCTGTAGCTGAGCTTACATAGATGTTAAGATAGATACTCTTCTCAGGACGTATAATAACTAATATATAATGTAATATGAGGCGGGAGAGCGAATACTGAGTTTACGTAGATTTAAACCTTCTCAGGATGAATACTTACTAATACATAACGCAGTACAAGGTGGGAGAGCAAATACTGAGTTTACATAGATTTAAACCTTCTCAGGACGAATACTTACTAATACATAATGCAGTACAAATCGGGAGAGCGAATACTGAGTTTACGTAGATTTAAACCTTCTCAGGACGAATACTTACTTAGACATAATGCAGTACAAGGTGGGAGAGCGAATACTTAGTTTACGTAGATTCAAACCTTCTCAGGACGAATATTTACTAATACATAACGCAGTACAAGGTGGGAGAGCAAATACTGAGTTTACATAGATTTAAACCTTCTCAGGACGAATACTTACTAATACATAATACAGTACAAATCGGGAGAGCGAATACTGAGTTTACGTAGATTTAAACCTTCTCAGGACGAATACTTACTTAGACATAATGCAGTACAAGGTGGGAGAGCGAATACTTGGTTTACGTAGATTCAAACCTTCTCAGGATGAATACTTACTAATACATCACGCAGTACAATGTGGGAGAGCGAATACTGAGTTTACATAGATTTAAACCTTCTCAGGACAAATACTTACTAATACATAATGCAATACAAGGTGGGAGAGCAAACACTAAGTTTACATAGATTTAAACCTTCTCAGGATGACTACTTAACGCAATATGAGGCGGGAGAGCAAAACTAATGTACTTGTAGTACACATAACAGGCTTGAGAACAACAAAAATGAAGAAAATTCATTCTGGAAAGGACAAGCACTATTTATAGAAACACAACCCGCTGTGAGGATAATTAACTAATACGTATGCCATATTAAACTACAATAAATACAAATGGAATAAATGGTGACATATATAAAATGTCCAGAAGGTGGTGCCAGAGCCCATCAAACATACAGATTATCAGTATATTATTAGTTAGTCTTATGTACAACTCTTCCCTTGGTGACAACAGAAGACGTTACATTATGAAGGATGAGTGATAAAACATAATTGAAATGCAATTGTCATTTTCACTTGAGCCAACATAGCGTTTACTGTGAATGCATCTTAATGTCTACTAAAAGTTGTTTTGACATGCAAAATCTTTCAAATGATATTAGGTCGGCAAGGCAGCCTGGTAGTTAGGGCATCTGACTGGTGTCGAGCCGCTGGTACCATTCCCATACCGCCCAGGGGAAAGCTTTGTCATTTTGTCTTTGAGCCGGACTGTTCAACCTAATTGCTCCCAGGTCTTTGCTGCAAATAAGATTTGGTTTCCAGTCAACTTTTTTAGTTTAATAATGGTAAGAAACATTAAATGAAATTATTTGGACAGCACATTGAAGTTGAAACAATAGATTTATATTAGACAACAACATTTTTAAAGGGGTTCCTTATTGTTGAGTGATTGGACCTCTATGGTTAAACGTTTTTCCTGTTATTTCCAGAGTCCTCTATGTAGAGACTTGTTTTGCAAATGTGTATATGTTTTTATGTAATGTTGGATTTCAGTAACAATGTTTATATTTAATACTGTGTTTGTTTAATGGTGTTTGAAACAAAGTTTATGTGTACCAGTTTGTGTGCAAACAAAGGTCTGCTCATGTGTAATAGTGGTTGTAGCACGTGTGGTATAAATATTGTTGTGTCTAGAGTTTAACTGAAGGTGTGTGTGTGTTGCAGAACCAGCGGTGGCCAGCTGCGTCCAGCGGCCTGTAGATCTGGTGTTCCTGCTTGATGGCTCTGAGAGGATGGGACTGGAGAACCACCGCCGCGCCAAGGAGTTCGTCGAGAACGTGGCCCGCCGTCTCACCCTGGCCAATAGTAACTCAGATGAAAGGAACGCTCGCGTGGCACTGTTGCAGTATGGTAGCCCGACAGAGCAGAAGGTGGAGTTTTCTCTCACACACAATCTGACTGTGATCGCTGATTCGCTGGCGGGGATGGTCTACATGGACTCCGCCTCCTCTCTGGGCAATGCCATCATGCACGCAGTAAACAACCTGGTGAAATCAGAGGTAAAGACATAAACACGCAGTAAACAACCTGGTGAAATCAGAGGTAAACACATAAACACGCAGTAAACAACCTGGTGAAATCAGAGGTAAACACATAAAAACGCAGTAAACAACCTGGTGAAATCAGAGGTACACACATCAACACACAGTAAACCACCTGGTGAACTACATACAGGTACATAGAGACATAAACACACAGTAAACAACCTGGTGAAATCAGAGGTAAACACATAAACACGCAGTAAACAACCTGGTGAAATCAGAGGTAAACACATAAACATGCAGTAAACAACCTGGTGAACTACATACAGGTACATAGAGACATAAACACACAGTAAACCACCTGGTGAACTACATACAGGTACATAGAGACATAAACATGCAGTAAACAACCTGGTGAACTACATACAGGTACATAGAGACATAAACACACTGATCACTGACTTAAACACGTTTTAGTTTGAATAGCAAATATTACTGAATAGTATCATGAGTAGTGAGACAATGCAAGATTAATCAAAGGTTTAGGCTTGTTTTGGGGAGTTTCTAACTTAATTCTTCTCTTCAGAAGGTGAAATTCATGTTCAATTGCATTTAAATCAGGAGGTTGACTTGGAAAATCGAAAACGTTCCAATTTTCCCCTTGATGAATTCATTGGTTGTGTTGGCATTGTGTTATGGGTCATTGCACTGTGGCATTGTGTTATGGGTCATTGCACTGTGGCATTGTGATGCACAGTCCAAAGACTATGATGGCATTTTCTCATCCAACAGTAGCCAAGATGCTTCTGTATACTTTTGAACATCATTTGTTACAGGACGAATACTTACTAATACATAACGCAGTACAAGGTGGGAGAGCGAATACTGAGTTTACATAGATTTAAACCTTTTACAGGATGAATACTTACTAATACATAACACAGTACAAGGCGGGAGAGCGAATACTGAGTTTATGTAGATTTAAACCTTCTCAGGACGAATACTTACTTAGACATAATGCAGTACAAGGTGGGAGAGCGAATACTTAGTTTACGTAGATTTAAACCTTCATGTTCAATTGCATTTAAATCAGGAGGTTGACTTGGAAAATCGAAAACGTTCCAATTTTCCCCTTGATGAATTCATTGGTTGTGTTGGCATTGTGTTATGGGTCATTGCACTGTGGCATTGTGTTATGGGTCATTGCACTGTGGCATTGTGATATGGGTCACTGCACTGTGGCATTGTGTTATGGGTCATTGCACTGTGGCATTGTGATGCACAGTCCAAAGACTATGATGGCATTTTCTCAACCAACAGTAGCCAAGATGATTCTGTATACTTTTGAACATCATTTGTTACAGGACGAATACTTACTAATACATAACGCGGTACAAGGTGGGAGAGCGAATACTGAGTTTACATAGATTTAAACCTTCTCAGGACGAATACTTACTAATACATAACGCAGTAAATGTTCCAGATACAGCAATGCATGCCCATTCCATGACACTACCTCTACCATAGCCATGCCACAACACTACCTCCAGCATGCCCATGCCATGACACTACCT
>JACXGM010039746.1:0-10500 GCA_016801145.1 Umbra pygmaea
AAAGTGGGCTGATGGGGATGTAGACATATTAGGTATACATATACCATATGAAAGATCAAGTGGTATTCAAAAAACTATTTAACAAAACTAGCTAAAATAGATAAAATATTGCTCCCCTGGAAAGGACAGCACCTATCTATTTGTGGTAAAATCACCTTAATTAACTCTCTCATTGTATCACAGTTTACCTATATGCTTAGGGTTTTACCTTCTCCCAATGACATGTTTTTTAAATTATATAAACAAAAGATATTTAACTTTATATGGGATGGTAAGCCAGACAAAATAAACAGAGCATACTGGTATAATGAATGCGAACACGGAGGCCAAAAGCTATTGAATATTAAAGCATTGGATCTTTCATTAAAAGCTTCAGTTATACAAAAGGTATACCTGAATCCTAACTGGTTCACTAGTAAGCTAATAAGAGTATTTCACCCATTGTTCAGTAAGGACCTATTTCCTTTTCTACAAATTAAAACTGATCATTTTCAGATATTGGAAAAGGAAATCATTTCTAAGATGTCATTATTTTTCGAACTTGCCATGGTTGCAATTCCAATTTAATCCACCTGAAAATAGGGACCAAATTTTACAACAATTATGGCTAAATTCTCATATACTAGTTGAAAAAAGGCTGTATACTTTGACAAGATGTTTGGAAAAGGAATAATGTTTGTAAATTACATTATAAATGAAACCGGGGGAGTGATGCCTTACATACAGTTAACAAAAACGTATGGAGACGTATGCTCTCTCCAAAAATATAATCAACTAACCGCAGCAATACCATATACTTGGAAGAAGAAAATACAAGGGGGGAAAAGGTCTGATCTTGTCTGTCAACCATGTATTAAAGATCTCACATGGATGAGGAAAATACGGATAAACAAAGAAATATCAATTCCATCTAAGAACAAAAAAACTGGTTGCTTTTCCATATAAACTACAAAATAGCTGGGAAGAAATTTTTGATGTTCCGATCCCGTGGCATAACGCATTTGGATTAGTATGTAAAACAACACCAGACTCAAAAATAAGAATTTTTCAATACAAGTTATTATACAAAATATTGGCAACAAATAGAAATCTATACAAGTGGGGAATACAATCTTCCCAACTCTGCAGATTTTGCTATGAGGAAGCAGAATCTATAGATCATCTTTTTTGGTACTGTCCTTATGTTGCTTGTTTTTGGTCACAGGTACAAGAATGGATGAATAAATGCAATATTTGTTTTGAATTAACGTTACAAACAGCAATACTTGGAGACTTAAAATGTAGTAGTCAGACAATTAATAATATGATAATTGTTTTAGCAAAAATATTTATCTTTAATTCCAAATTGGTGGAGTCATTGACAATAGAAAGGTTTCATAATTATGTGAAGCATCACAGTACAGTAGAAATTTACATGGCAAATAGAAACCCATTATGGCTTTGGTTAAAAGATAGATGGACGGTGTTGGGTGTGAATGAGGTGTGAAACAAGTGAAACTGGGATCTGTAAAAGGCATAAGATTTGTAAATATTGTAAAAATAACCCAAAATGTATAAGCTAGAGATAAATATTAAAATGGCACAATGTAATTGGTCTCAACATTTGGTCACGGTTAGGTAAAGGTTAGGACGGGTGTAAAATGTAGATAGCAAAAAAAACAAAAAAAACAATAATAATAACCTCTCCATTTTCCTATGTATATTTACTATGCTTATGCTGTTAAATTACAATTTTACAAATAGAGAATGTGTTTAACACAATTTTAAGAGGTTGTCTTGTGGACATCATTCATGTGGACATCACAATTACCAATTCAGGGTTTGAAATACTGAAGAGATGATCTGTTACAAATAGATTTTCCTAAGAAAAATAAATGCTTCACACAAGCATGTTGCATGTTCAAATACTATTTTTAAAAATTATACAGTTCTTTTAAAAATTATACAGTTGTGCTCATAAATGTATTTACAGTTGTATGCAAAAGTTAAGTCACCCCTGACAATTTTCATGATTTTCATTGATAAATAATTGGGTGTTTGGCTCAGCAATTTCATTTTGATCTATCAAATAATTGAAGGACACAGTAATATTTCAGTAGTGAGATGAGGTTTAGATTTGCTCTGCAAGTCAGTCTGGCCAAGAGGCCATTCAAGACAATTTCCAATTTTTCCAAATCAAGGCACCAATCACAACCGTTGAGGCAGGCTTTATACGATGACGATAGCGCAGCTTTATACTGTCATTGGTTGAAGCAGACTAAAACAATGATGGCTGCTGCAATGGAACATCCGGAATATCACTCGTTCAAATCAGCTATCGTGTATGTTTTTACGATTTGAACATTTCCTTTTTGTTAAAAACCAAGCAAAAAACAACACTCAAAGCCTTCATACCTAAAAAAAGATGTTGTCGCAGTCTTGCTGACTCGATTCGGCATAAGTCTGATATATGCAATTGCGCCGAGAGGCATTTGAGCGGCGTCCGTTGGTGACGCCCCTTTGAAAATGGGCTGTGAATGAACCCTGCCCAGACTAACTCTTAGTCAGAACTGAGAAGAATCTGGTGTTAACCAGGCTAGAGTCATGGGCAAAGAAACCTTAACCTTCACCACACTGGAGTGTCAAAAAGACCTGCGAGAAAAAAAACTGTCAAAGAACCTGCAAGAGAAGGTAGTTGAGCTTCATGAATCAGAAAAAGGATAAAATTATATCCAAAGATTTGAAAATGCCAGTCAGTACTGTTCAAACTGTAATAAAGTAGTTTGTCAAAATTGATGGCAAGATTAATGTAGCACCGTATCAGAAAATATTGGAGGAAATATTGCATTAATCAGACTGGAAACTGCGCATGGGACGCACTTGGACATTCCAACATGACAATTATCCAAAACACGCGGCCAAGTTCACCCCTCAGTGGTGTAGTGGATTTTTAGATGTTTCACAGGACTGATTATAGCAGCTGTCTAAGGACTAGCAGTCTCTCACACTCTTGACGACTGCCGGAGTGAGACCCGGAAGGAAGGGGGGACAAACCCCCCACTATGGATAGTCAACAAGAAGCTGAGAACTCAACATTATACTGTATATCATGATATGTAATTTTGGGGCTTGACGGATCATCCCATAAAGGGAGATTTTTGTTTTTACTACATGCAAGGCTATAGGATTTTCTCCACAGAGCGACTAGAAGAGACAAATGCTAGCTTTCTACGGGGAAGCATATTCACATGTTATAACTCAGCCCTTTTGTTACAGCCCGGATAGCGCCACCAAGGCGACGCATAATCTAATTGTTGATGTACTCCTTTGTTTTCCAATTCCAGCCAGTGAACTGATCTCTATTTCGTATGCAGTGGGAGATAGGTGGATGTCATCTCTCGGTGGAAATATAAGCCTTTGTTTAAGGTTAAAAAGGTGAGTTCTCTTTAACAATTTTCCTGGCCCACGTTCAGTGCGCGCCATAGTAAATGTGTTGAATAAATGTTGAGAGCATGTCTTATACTGAACCGTATAAGACATGCTTAGATCGTAGATCATATTTAGGAGTATAGACGCCATGTAATTCTTGGTATTGTATTGTGTAATTCTGTGTCCGGTTAAAGCATTGTACTTCGATGCCCTTTATCTGGAATTAAATATTATTCACTTTACTAAGTTCTGTCTGACATTCTAAATCATTTCCCAGAACATCTCCGGTGGAGTCATTAATGGGAACGTAAGCTATCTTGTTGCGGCCTGCTCTTAAGTTTCATCCCGTATCACACACACATTCAAGATAGGTAGCCTATGCACCGGCTCTGACTTGCGGGCAACACTTTAGTTTCACGGATCGCTCTAGTATTTCTTTCCGTAACTGTTTACACACACGGATAAATAATCGATATGGGGTCAGATAGTTAGATAGTAAATATTAATAACATCATTACTATCACTCCTCTATGCGCATTTATTAAGCATTTCTCCGTTCGTAACTCAGACTATTGCAACGGGAGAAAAGGAAATATATTAATTATTAATGCTTTAACTTCATAAATGCACATTAATTCTATATTTTTACCCCCTTTGACTACAGTGGCTACAGCAGAAAACAGTGAAGGCTCTGGCCATCACAGTCTCCTGACCACAAAATCATTGAGCCACTTTGGGGAGATCTGAAACTTGCAGTTCATGCAAGACAACCCAAGAATCTGGAGGCTTTTCGCCAAGAAGAATGGGCAACTATAACACTTGGGAAAATAAAGGATCTGAAACACTGAATCTGAAAATCACAAAACACTACGAGCAGTCATTAATGCAAATGCACAGTTTTAAGAACTAACTGTATGCAATCATTTGAACAGCGACTCTCATTATTTTCTTTATTGCAATGTTTTGTTTAATGACTGTGCTATTCTTTAATTCCTTATAGTTTCATTTGAATCCCATTATTCTATACTAAATGAGTCAAATTTAAAGAAGGCTCCAAGAACGTTTTTCAACAAGTGCCTTTTCTATTGACTGAGTGATCACCATAACCAAGTCACACTCCAAAGTGTACACTAATACAAACATAAGAGTCAAGCACTAAAGTGTGTAAAGTTTTATTGGTGTGATAATTCAGGAGTACGTGATACATGTATCCTATATCATGATCCCTAGCCACAGATCTGCTGACTGAACAAACTAATTAAATGGCATGATTAGGACTGGTACCAAGAGGCAAGTGGTTAGAGGTGATTAGGGCTGGTACCAAAAGGCAAGGGGTAGAGGTTAGGGGGTGGACTGGTGACAGTCTTGAGTCCTACATTTACAGTAAAATACAGTAAAATACAGAAGTATTTGGACACTGACACACTGGCTTTTTTTACAATCAAAATTCTTTAACAGTATTTTCTTCCAATCCCCAAACATAATACATTTTTTAGGGAAAGTTCTTGACTGGTGATGTCAATTACCTGAATTGAGCATCTCTTTTTCATATTAAAGATGAGACTGAAAGCAACAAGGCCTGAAATTAGCAGGACCTGAAGACGACTTGCTGGCATTTCATACCTCGGATGCTCTGGATGGAAAGATTTTACAATGGCACCAAGCCAGTTGCACACAACGGGTCACATTCCAATTCTTTTCTCTCTGCTTTCCTTTAATTGAAAATGAATAAGAGCAGCGCTTACAGCGTGTTACTGCTCTAAGTTGCCCTAAATGTGGTAAACTTCAGGTAGTCATGGCATGTATATGGGACCAAGAAATACTAATAATTTTTTTATAACGTTAAACATACAATATGTAGTTTTTGGCCGCTAGGGGTCTCTCAATCAAAACAATTGCAAAACATGTACTTGGATGATGTCGGGAAGTAGCGTGGGATCATGGGATTTGTTGTCATCATCAATGACAACCCGCCAATCTAGCGTCTCCGGCAGAAAAAATGTTCACTGACAAAGTAATGTATTGTTAAATATATTATAACTTTATTTGCGTTATGTTTGGCAGTTCCCTGCAACTTAGAGCAACTAGAGGAGTCAAAGGTTATATGACGGGGTTATATTGACGGGTGAAAAAGTGAAACGCCCCATGTCTTCGAATTATATTACAAATTTCTCTGGGTTTGAAAGTTGGTGGCAAAATTTGGGATAATGTAAGTACACAACTAACAAATATATATAATATAGGTATAGTGATGTTTGCTTTTTTGTAATGCAAAGTACGTATTTTGTTATTGTTTTGGAAAACTACATATTTTACCTTTAATTTGCTCACATAAGGGTCATTCAAAAAAGGTCAAAATAACTAGGTCTGAACTTTACAAGTTGACTGGGGCATCCCTTAACATTTTAGTCATTTTAGCAGATGCTGGTAGGGTAAAGTCCCTTGCTCAAGGACACAATGACATCTGGCAAAGTCGGCAATCGAACCAACAACCTTCCCACTCCAAGTCTGACTCCTTAACCACTGAGCCAACCCACAATTTAAAGCTTAATGTGACAAGTTGCATTTTAAGCAATATTTGTAATGTCAAAGCTAAAAAGTGTAGCTACATTTACTGATTTACATATCAGTGGTTGGGAAAGCACATTAAATAAGTGGAGTAGATGGAGTAACTGGATGGTGGGTGGAGTAACCGGAGGAAGTGGGTGAAGTAACTGGGTGGATTTGGTTGAGTGGGTGGAGTAACTGAGTGGAGTGGGTGAAGTAACTGTGTGGAGTAAAGCATACACAGTATACTACAGATTTCTGACCTGGCGCACACCAAAGTCACGTCATTGGAGCGTCGTAACCATGTATACTTGTGCGTGGTGCTCGCGACACAAGTTGCAGTCTTCTCCTGAACACTGGTGTCGCAACTTAGGAGAGGCTACCGACTTTGATATTTTCACGGACTAGAAGAAGAGAAAGGTAAACGATGGCAGAACGGGCAGCAGCATTGAGGTTAATGACAACAGTGGCTAAGATTATCTTAAGTTTGTTGTTATGAACCATTTACTGTTTTATTATGAACCATTAACTGTGTAATTATGAATCGTTTACTGTTTTATTATGAACCATTAACTGTGTTATTATGAATCGTTTACTGTTTTATTATGAACCATTAACTGTGTTATTATGAATCGTTTACTGTTTTATTATGAATCATTAACTGTGTTATTATGAATCGTTTACTGTGCCCTCAAACTCGTCAATGCTTCCTGTTTCCACTTTGGCGCGCGCTGCTGAAAACAAGAGTGGTGCGCGCCCTTGGCTCGCACGCTCGAAATCCCCGCCCGGTCGGGTGCATTAAGTATACTGTAGGCATAACTGGGTGGAGTAGGAGTAGCTCGGTGGAGTGCAATAAAAGCAATAGTGTGTGTTTTTTCGTGAAACTTATTTTGTTGTGGATCCCTCCAAGATCATGTAATCTGTGTACCTCATCTGCGCTCGTTGGTGTAGTGTGAGAATTGCTCTGTCAACAAGATGACAAATTGCAAGACAGAATGTTGTGTAATGTGAGCAGTACAGCGATTGTAGTTGGAAAGTCGTATATTGTATTCTTGGCTTGGTGGCAGTGGCAGCGCAGCAGTAAGATTAGCGGCAGCGCCAGGGTTAGCGGCAGCGCCAGGGTTAGCGGCAGCGCCAGGGTTAGCGGCAGCGCCAGGGTTAGCGGCAGCGCCAGGGTTAGCGGCAGGGCCAGGGTTAGCGGCAGGGCCAGGGTTAGCGGCAGCGCCAGGGTTAGCGGCAGCGCCAGGGTTAGCGGCAGTGCCAGGGTTAGCGGCAGTTGAGGCACCCACTGGCAGAGTGCATTATGCAATAGTAAGAGTGGATTGCGCAATAGTATTATAATGGCACTAACAGTTATATATTTTAAGTACAATAGATATAAAAAATGTAAATAGAAGCAACGTTACATCCACATATTCTGGATGTTTTAACTGTGTCTGTAACTTAAAAACTGTGGGAGGAATTTATAGATGCAGAATAATAAAAAGAAGTCTGTCAAAGATCTGAACTGGGGCATTGGCTTCATAATAAAGCGGTCAGTATTTAACCGAACAACGACTGTATCATTTAAAATGTGAACTTTTATGTGTGTGACTGGAAAACAGAGGGGAAAAAAATGTAAGTGGCCAATGTTCAGATATATTTGGAGCTCACTGTACCAACCAGAAACCTTATTTTGGTATTTGTATCATTAGTCCATTACTGATAAAACCCAAAGAATCTGTTGTATGTAAAATATCCAGAACTTACAGAATGGCATACAGTACATTGACAGGTGACGGTCAGAGATCTTCAGAAAGTGATGGTTGACCTACAAAACACTATCAACAGTTGACTAATGAGACTAAACCAACATCGTTTGGGGAGACAACAAGCTACACAGACCAGCTAACAGGAAGTAGAGACCTCAGGGTTCCTGTCCATCTCAGAGAGGTACAACACAGACCAGCTAACAGGAAGTAGAGACCTCAGGGTTCCTGTCCATCTCAGAGAGGTACAGACATTATCAGAGAACATTCAAGTCCATGAGCATGATGATGTTATGGACACTTTCTGCTGGGTGAAACGAGCGTTGAGTAGGAGGGGTCGAGCCCAAACAGTTCAGCTGATGTCATCCTCTTGGCACTACAAACACTGTGGAACTGCAAAGTGTGGCTCAATGCAATCCAAGACATCTGTTTTGCAACTTTTAAAGGCAACGTTCCTATTACGAGGATACCCCATTCATGGTAAACGCTGCATACGTCGGCTCTATTAGACATCTACTTTAAAGTGAGCATTGTCCAAAACTGTGATGGAGTAAACTGTTGCCATAGTGTTCACTAGACTAGCCTAGCATAGTTGTCACTGTTCTTTTAAAAACACTGACAGACAATGTATACAGACGTCAGATCTATAATGGCACTTCTCAGACCAACCGGCAGGTCCCCATGGCTGGGTCTGGGTACTGGCTGGGTCTGGGTACTGGCTGGGTCTGGGTACTGGCTGGGTCTGGGTGCTGGGTGTCCAACAAACAGGCTGGCTCTGGATCCAGAAACCAAGGCATTTATTTAGGATGCCAACACAAGGCCTTGTGTTGTCCAATTAGGGAAGGAGTAGTGGAGTCCGGGGGTAGAGATACTATAAGGCAGATCCTCCCATAATGCACTGGGCTGAGGTCAACGAGATTGTGACGCACTCTGACTATTCACCCACATCGGGCTTAAAGTTCATATGGTACAGATATTACAAACAGTTAAGTCTGATGAAGCACAAAGAGATGTGTGTTTCAAAGTTGGTATAGCGTAGCAGGCATAACATAAATGCCTGACTGGAGTGTTTACATGGTACAATGGAGGACAGGTTGAGTGTATTCCTGAACGGATGATTGGAGTGTTCCATCGAGGGTGGACCTTATAGCTGCACAACCAATCAGCATCCTTTAACATGTCCACACCTAGAAAGAGACAGGTAGACGTTTGAGCTAAACATACAGATGTATTCAGTCATTGATTAAAGTTGCACTATTTAAAAAAATATTAAAGGTCTATATGTTTTTATTGAACACAGGAATAATACAGGGACAATATAACAATGTTCTGAGAATACACAATTATTTTATCCATTGATTACATGGTTTAGCTAAACCTACTGACGTGTTTGGTCATTGATTACAGTGTTTAGCTAAACCTAGTGACGTGTTTTGTCATTGATTACAGGGTTTAGCTAAACCTAGTGACATGTTTGGTCATTGTATATAAACCTATTGACGCGTTTGGTCACTCATTACAGGGTTTAGCTAAACCTACTGACGTGTTTGGTCATTGATTACAGTGTTCAGCTAAACCTAGTGACGTGTTTGGTCATTGATTATAAAGATATTGATGTTTTGGTAATTGATTACAGGGTATAGCTAAACCTAGTGACATGTTTGGTCATTGATTACAGGGTATAGCTAAACCTATTGACGTTTTGGTCATTAATTACAGGGTTTAGCTAAACCTACTGACGTGTTTGGTCATTGATTACAGTGTTTAGCTAAACCTAGTGAAGTGTTTGGTCATTGACTACAGTGTTTAGCTAAACCTAATGACGTGTTTGTTCATTGATTACAGGGTATAGCTAAACCTAGTGACGTGTTTGGTCATTGATTATAAACCTATTGACGTTTTGGTAATTGATTACAGGGTATAGCTAAACATAGTGATGTGTTTGGTCATTGATTACAGGGTTTAGCTAAACCTACTGTTGTGTTTGGTCATTAATTACAGGGTTTAGCTAAACCTAGTGACGTGTTAGGTCATTGATTATAAACCTATTCACGTGTTTGGTCATTGATTACAGTGTTCAGCTAAACCTAGTGACAAGTTTAGTAATTAATTACAGGGTATAGCTAAACCTAGTGACATGTTGGTCATTGATTACAGGGTTTAGCTAAACCTACTGAGGTGTTTGGTCATTGACTGCCAGGTACCTTGACAGTGCTATCCACGGCTCCAGAAAAGAGGCGCCCCCTGCTGACTGCCAAAGCAGTTACACTTCCCTGGTGCCTCAGTAAAGTCTGGGTACAAATCATGTTGTCCATGCTCCACACCTAGGATACACAGAGTTAACACCAAGGATAAAACAGAGTTAACACCAAGGATAAACAGAGTTAACACCAAGGATAAACAGAGTTAACACCAAGGATAAAACAGAGTTAACACCAAGGATAAACAGAGTTAACACCAAGGATAAACAGAGTTAACACCAAGGATACACACAGTTAACACCAAGGATACACACATTTAACACCAAGGATACACACATTTAACACCAAGGATACACACATTTAACACCAAGGATACACACAGTTAACACCAAGGATACACAGAGTTAACACCTAGGATACACAGAGTTAAATCCTAGGATACACAGAGTTAACACCTAGGAAACACAGAGTTAACACCAAGGATACACATAGTTAACACCAATGATACACACAGTTACCACCTAGGATACACACAGTTAATACCTAGGATACGCACAGTTAACACCAAGGATACGCACAGTTAACACCTAGGATAC
>JACXGM010039747.1:0-10500 GCA_016801145.1 Umbra pygmaea
AAAGATATAGGCTGAACATATATGCCAAACAACGCCAACTGAACAGTATTACAAACCACACATACCTTCATTCTCATTCACCTCTTCAGTAGTAGTTCGCGTGTCTATTTCTGGTGGACCTGAACCGGTTCTCCTCGATTGTGCCCGGTTGTACGCAACCTTCTCTTTTGTTCTTGCCACCGTTTTTTTACCTCCTCCAGTTCTCTCCGTGTAGATGATAATGAGTTTATATAACTTGTTGAGGTAATCCAAATAGATTTTTTTCTGACGGTGTGGATGTTCTGCCCTGTAATATGTTCAGGTTTGCTGTTACTTCATGCACTAAGATTTTAATGTCTTCTTCAATAAATTTAAGCTTGCTGCTTTCTTTTTCCGTAGGGAGATCCATGATAGGTACATACGGGCCCATTGTTTTAGAGGCGCGCTAATAGAGGGCGGAGTATGCGCTGATTGCGTAATGGGTATCGGGTTTGATAAATACTACGCTAAATGTGGAAGCATAGCGTGCGCAATTACCGAACTCGCATAAACAGACGCAGCGCAAACTGCGCTTGTGTTAGTAAATCAGGCCCTCAATGTTTTAACAAATTGCAAAAAGCCTACTGAGTACTCATTGAAAAAATAAATTATTAGTCGACTAATCGTTCTAATAATCGTTAGATTACTCGATTATCAAAATAATCGTTTGTTGCAGCCCTATTATATATATCAAATATTTTCTTATTTTCTTTATATATTTCCCAGATGGAAATACATCTGGGCTGGGACTGGGTGGACCTCCAATTGGAATAACTGTCAGAACCCCACCTGTCTGTTTATTTACCCCCACCGATGGAGGCAATTCTCCTGAGTGAGATCTTTCAATAATTCCCTTCCATGTTTCATGCTTGCACAGCACTTAACATATAAATTGTCCCAGAGAAATATCTCCCTAACTCTTTCCAGTTAGGCTATTCATTTGCTATTGGGCAAGCATTTATGCCCAATCTGGCTAGGTACAGTGCTTCAGTCGACAGCATGTGCCTTACCTAGCGGATATGAAGCTGATTGCTGATCATAGATAATGGGCTTAATTGTTTTCTGTCTATACATGTCACACTATATTACAGTAACGGGTGCCTTCAATGCAACATTATTGCAATCCCAGATTCCAAGGAAGGGATCTGTCTTTTATTATTTAAGGTTTACCATCCTATTAAAGTTTGAAAAAATAACAAAATGTTTTAATTAAACATAAACATGTTAATTATATGAGTATACAAAATGTATTCAATAAATAGTAGGGCACCTCAATTTATTTGCAAATGTCCTTGGATTTTTAATATTACATGTTTGTTTTATCACCTTAACTATTCAGCTACACACAATTGTAAATTTGAACCTATTTTCTGAAGTCTAACCTTTGCTATGTTAAGCCAAGATGCTAAGTTTATAAGCCATGCAAAAATTACTAAAAGCATAAACATGATTGATAACTATTAAATATCCTACCGTTTCTGTGTTCTGTGTTTGTTGAAGACGCTGTGTGAAACCACAGAGTAAGAGGAGAAGTGTAGGATTTACTTTCTGTTTCCTACATCAGAAGTAAATAACTCTGCCTTTACTTGGAGGAGTCAGAAGCAGGTTTACAATTGCATTCCTTCTTAACTGTAGAAATGCAATATAAACAATATGGCAACCGTAACGCTGAAATAAAATACAGAAGAATTAACACAGGACAATAATCAGTGTAAAGAGCTAAACACAAACAACAGAGTTGAAGTTGATGTCGTCAGTATAGGCAGTTCAATTCTCCGTCACACACATACCAACAGTAACCCACAACCAAAACCTAATTAACAGACACATATATAAAATGTCTAATGAGCTTGAGGAGTAACAGGTGTGCCAGGTAACTTGGAGAGGTTGGTGAAGAAGGCTTCAGAAGACTGGTGATGCCAACTGCCAGACCCTCTGCATGCCAGCAGGGAGAGCCCCAGGATCGGGACATATGGCAGATACCTAAAAATAATATCTTTATTCATAGTAATATAAAAATCTCTTATGAAAATGAATGGGGGGATATTCCAGTCACAATATCATGTTTAAATGCTAGCCTTCATGCCGGATTATGTTGCATCAATTATCATTATTTCAGTCAATAGTGTGACTATAGCAGCAGCAACCACAAAGTACCCCCAACTGTACATAAATACTGAGAAGCTAGAGTCCCCAACAGCCAGTCCCAGATACACTCTACATAGGCTAGGTAAATTTTATAAAACAGATCTATCAGGCCAATAGAATGAAAATAGTAAATAAAGGTTAAATGTAAACATACAATAATACTTGTTTAAAATCTCTTTTAAATGAACTCACAAGAGAATCAAGAGAATTGTAAAGTGTAGTTTTTGACTAAGAGCCTTGAAATCTTCCCATCTATTTTATAAAATAAAAAGTATTCCATTGTTGGAGGAGCAGTATGAAAATAATCTGCCATCTTGGTGACATGTAGTTGGATGAATCATGTGAGCGCCCTTCACCTTCATACATCTGTCTAGGGAGTTGAGGAGCTTTTGAAACCACTTTTTCCACTCTGGTAGGACGTGGTTGGGAATATGCATGTGCAGTGTGTCGCAAGTTTGATACCGCGGGTCCCACCCCTTTGTTTTATGGAACAGCTAAATTTCCTCGACATGCCCCAGTGATGGTCCCACCATACTCTGCGATGGACCTGTATATCCAATGGTGCCCCAATATACCTTTTTACTAGTTAGTATAAGCCTTGCCAGACCAGAAGGATACCACCCACAGTCGCACCAGCTGGACCCCACCATTTGTAGTGTTCTGACAAAACCCCCTACGTAGCTACACCCTAGACAGTTGGGTATATAAACACCACTGCGACCTGACCAAAGTACAGTATAACATATAGCATGTGAAAAAGTAATTGTCAGACAATAGAAAGAAAGACAGAGATACAATAGGAGGGCGCAAACAACCCCACTTCTATGAAAGTGTTCTACCCAAAAATCATTCACGCCAGGCCCGGGGTAAACTGCCACCACTACACGCCCAGTCCAGTTGCACAAAATACAGGTACATGGCTTGCGTTGGGATCGAGTTGGCAGTCTGTCATTGCTGACTGACCTTCAATAAGTAGTTCAAACAAAGAATGTTAGACATTTCCTTTACCACTGAACAATATAACAAATTTATAAAAACATTAACATTATTTATGTAACACCAGTCTTCAGGGCCGGTTCTGGATGTTCTGCCGCCTTAGGCAAGACAAAAAAATTTGCCCATCCCCTCTCACACACACATTTATCTGTGTCCGAAACGTTAGAGAATATTCATGTGAAATATGATTTATTTCACATGAATTTCATAAAATACTTTGATCGGGTGTAAACTGACACTTGCATTCACAGCTCCCAAGAGTTCGAGGGTTATCGCACATGAGCAGAGGTAACTAAACAACACTGTTGAGGAAACGGTGTCAGGTTACCTGGCCGACTTGCTACATTATTTGGACATAACCACCGCAAATAGTTTTTTTGGGGGAAAAAATATGTTTTGGAATATTGAATTGTATGACTTCGACAATCGACTAGTGTGGACTTCACTGGAAAATGGGATATAAACTGAGGTATGTACACAAACTTATTTACTCAAACTCAATGTGTTTATTATAAGGAATTAGTGCAAATGGATATGGACTAGTAATGACATTTTGAACATGTTTAGTGGCTGAAAGCATGCTTTTTAACTTGCCCCGTAAATGCGTAATGGTTGTCTATTGGCAGCAAAAAGTAAACACGGTTTTGGCAATACAGATTGTTTGAGTTATTAACGCTACGGACAGCACTTCCGATATGCAAACAACAGAGCTACGTTTTGAAATCGCCCGGAATTCTCCTTTAAACTTTATATCAATATAAGCTTACGGTACTTTTGTTAGAAGCTCATTAACTAAACTGTTCAAAAATATTATGTATTAACAATCTAGGCATTAGAATCTGCATTTCCATTAGGCTATACCATATTAGTCAGAGTCTGGACTAGCCTACTACACTTAGCTTAGCTCCCCCGGTGAGCTCTGCCTAATAATGAATCACTCTTTTTTTGTATGCCATGTTGTTGGATGAACTGTGTGCACGCCCCACAGATCTGGCCAAGGAATTGCGGAGCTGCCAGCAACAGGCAGGATTAGGGGGAATTCGGAGGGGGAAAAAAAGTAAAGAAAGAAAAACAGTGTCCCCAAACTTTTGAACACTATTGAATGTCTGCTTGCTTCAAATCTTCGAAGTAGTAAAATGCTGTCAGTTCCACTTTAAGTTTATGGATTGCTGTATCTGTATCAGAACTACAGAAATCAATTTCATAGTAACTCAAATGATTTTGAGTAATGTTGGTGTAATAGAAATACATATATATATATATTTTTGTTTTTGGGACAGCTCAAGTTCAGTTTAGGATGGTATTGGGATGGGGAGGAAAAAGGTTCAGCAGCAAGCCTGCATGGATTGCCCCATAGCTAAATTTCCAGATGTTGTGCCCTGGAAAAAATACACAAATGATAATGTAGCCAGGGCAAGTAATTTGTTTTATATTAGTAGTTTTAATAATAGTTTTATAGTCTTTATTTATCGCAAAGAACATAGTGTTTTTCAATTGATATGTATATTTAGGAAAATTGTGCACTACCAATAAGGTAAAATATAAAATTACCAATAAGAGATAATATAAAACCAAGTTTACCTTGGTAAAAAGATACAGACATGAGTTAAACATACAGAACAAAATTGTATTTGACTCCAAGTAATCCTACTATAATGAATGGAGATAAATGGAGAAAAAATACATGTGATCAAAGTGCATGTTCACGCAAGACCTTTTTCCTTTTTAGATTGGCTTGGCGAAAACAAATGGACTGATTTAAAAAAAATATTAACTAATAACAAAATACTTGTGTTTGAAAAACAATAAAAATAATACAATATTTTAAATATACTGTTTAAAATACTATTTAAATTACCTTTTTTTAAATACATCTGTATTTTTCCACAACTTAATCTTACTACATGCTTAAAACATTCTAAAACCAGCCTGTGTTTACTGTTCACTAACCTAATTATTGAATTATACACTTTGTTATGCATTGCCCTTTGGGCTTTAATTTTGAAGGTTTTCTCATTATACCAAACATACGACGTCATCTGAAATGTTTCTAGCAGAATACTAGTTACTAGAGGTCGAACGATTACGATTTTTCAAGGCCAAACAAATGACGAAACATAGTAATGTTTAATCAGAACATTTTACTCACTTCTAGCCCTATCTAGTCCCTACTTCATTTCCCAGCAGCCCTGACCAGGAAGAGGCAGGGTTGACCCCAAAGGAGACATGTTTCAAAATAAAAGTATCAACATAACCACCATGCATTGCACTGAATAAGGAAGGAGTATATATACACAAATAAAGAATGATCGACCTAAGAAAACTAAACAAGTATTACAATGAGTCCATTCTCAGTTCATTACGCCAGCCAACACTGGGCTGGGCGTTACAACTGTAGGCATAGTATGATTTGTATTTGGTACAACTTCGCCAATTAAATTTGTTTTATAAACAACCCATGAGCTTTGCCTAAAAAAAAACTGAGTCTGCATTTTGATAGTCTTTTTATTAACCAATCAGATTTGGTGCTGCACAACGGGAGTACAGATATCTGACATAATTTTCTGAAAAACTAGATAAATATATCTGGTTTCAAAGTCAATACACAAATACGACAATGAATAAAAATATAACAAAAGCAGTAACTGAGAAACATGGGATTTCGTCTTTAGCTAGAGAATTATTATCTTGTGCGAGTAGTAGGAATAGCCTAATGTTCTTCTCTCTTTTCGACACCATCTGACTCAACATCAGAAATAGGCTACTTTGAAAACCATGTTTGAGAACACTGGCAACGTATATTATCTGCTAACATGAATTCCTTTTAATTAAATGTGGAAGTAAAAAAAACTGTCATATGTATATTGTTTTGAATAGGCATCGTATTTTGACAAGTTATATGTGCGCAATGACTGGGTCGAATGGACACAATAATTAAACCAGTACTAGTTGGTGCCAGAACCGGATTTTATTGGCTGATCTGATGATTTATTATAAATCCTTCTTATTCATCATATGTAACGCAATATAGCTAGTTATTAACCATTGTGCAGCAGTTTTTTTTAAACGGGTCATTTTTCCCTGAAAACCTAGAGAAAAACAGAACGGATAAAAGTTTTGGTTGATAAAAAAGTTGTAATAGTTCTTTTGGAACAAAAGCAGTGAAACTCTATCCACTATTCTAGACTTATATTAACCATGTGAAGCTAACAAATGATTATATACAACTTAAATTGATCCCCTTTCATGCTAGCTCCAAATTTACCATGGCTTCTCTGCAATCACTATTTCCCAACGTGATCTCTTAGAAATCCGTGATACTACCACGGACACTTAACTTCAAAGTCCGTGGCAGTTCCACGGAATGTCCGAAAATTCCGTGAAACTGCCACGGATTTAGAAGTTAAGGATTCGTGGCAGTTTCACAGAATCGCGTGATGACGTAGCAGAGTATAAATAGCGTAGATTTTTTAGGTTGGTAGGTTGGGGACGGTGGGCGGGCGTAAAAACATGCTACTAACATACCAAAGATTGCGAGTTCGAATCCAGACGGACACTTTACATGTATTCTGTTTTCTATTCCAAAGCGATGCCGACGTGTTGCAAACTTGCTTTTTTATCATTTTTTACTCCCTAAATACAAGTTACATCAAGTTAACAGCAAGGCTTCTGAGTGGTTAAGGTTAGGTTAGGGGTTTGGGAAAGGCTTAAATCGAATTAACAGCAAGGTTTCTGAGTGGTTAAGGTTAGGTTAGGGGTTTGGGAAAGGCTTAAATCAAATTAACAGCAAGGTTTCTGAGTGGTTGAGGTTAGTTTAGCGGTTTGGGAAAGGCTTACATCGAGTTAACAGCAAGGTCTCACTGTGCGCCAATCGTGGACTTTTCCGTTAAACTGCCACGGATTTTAATCCGTGTTCATTTCACAGAATTTTCAGCCATTCCATGGAACTGTCACAGATTCTGATGGTCATACTCCGTGGCAGTTTCACGGATTTCTAAGAGATCAGGCTGCTATTTCCTCAGGACTTGATGCTGTAGCTTGGGATAGGTGGACTGTAGCTCACGACAGATGGGCTGGCTGCACGCAGTTTCCACGTGATTTGCTATCTAAATGTAACACTAGAGGAAGAGGTTTCTCTCCAAAAAAGATGAATAATTATTTTCAAAACTCATAATCGGACATAATTAATCAGCCAATCCGATTAATTAGCCGACCTCTACTAGTTACAGTGTTGCTGCTATAGAGAAATCTGCATAGACACGCATTATAATGTCCACATAAACATTGTTTTTAAAAACCTTTTTAATATAATTTTTTCCATGAACCTCAATCTTTCCACATGCTTAAAACATCATAAAACAGGCCTTTGTTTAGAGTTCTCTAAACTTATTAAAGAATTATACACTTTGATATACATTGTCCTTATCTCTTGTCTTAGTACAATTACAAAAGTAAAACACATGAAAAATGAAGCCAACACGGAAGTACCAAAAAATGCAATTCATTAAATGGCCACTTGAGGCTGGCTGCAGAAAGGAGAAATTTAAATGGACCTATGGCAAAATACCCAACTTTACAGCAGAAATAAACATGCTTATAGCCTGGTTAAAAAAATGGTTTTGGTGTCAACTCTGGGGTGTAATTTTTTATAACTCATCCGTTTACAATTATAAACGTTTTTGAATTAGGGGGCACGGCCTAACAGACATGTTGCATGGTATGGCATCGGCAACCACGCACCTCAGGTCCACCCACACTCCACCTCTTTCACCATTTTTGGTTATCCGAGACTGACGTCGAGTGACGTGCTACCAAGATGGCAACGACCGTCTCCACACAGAATGAGCTTCAAAACTGCTTTTTCAACCGGATTTTACTTGAAATACCACAAAGTCCAGAATTCAATGCGAACTTTGTGCCTGTGCACTGCTAGTCGAATTTAGCGTAAGGATCTTGTCTACTAGCTACAAACACTGCAGTTTGAGACATTTTATGTAAGGGTCAAAATATTGTCCCAGAGTTATAAGCCCTACAATGCTTCATTACATATATATTTTGCCAGAATCTGCAACAGATTATTTTAAATTTTACGTTTGTTCCTCCAAGTATTTACTCAATCCCCATTAGCTACATTGAAGCAAAATTAACTAGTTAGCCAGTTAGCAAAAATTATTTCCAAACCAAAAAGTATACAACCACCCTAGCTTTATATAGAACTGAGTTAGAATTACTATATTAGACATTTTTATTTTTTTAGGTTTGTTTCTCCAAGTATTTATACAATCACTGATAGCTACTTCCACTGTATAATTCCTGGGGGCTGAATGCAATTCCCTGACAATGGACTTGTTTAGCCAGTTAGCTACTCACCCATTGCTCTAAATCATCCTTTCGGAGGCAAATCTCTAGCGATAATTATTGTAGTTGTTTTCTCTTAATACTTTGTAATAATGTCAACTTTCGTTGACCCTGATCACGTCATTGACCTGAATTGTGAAGGGGGTTAAAATCAACTGAACATCAACTATTCAGCCAACTTCACTGTGCTTCTATAAACTGGCCACGGACAAAGACGAAAGACAAAACCAGACTATCAACTAACATTTGTTTTTGCAACAATAAAACATTTTTGTATATTAATTATTAATCAAATAAAGAAATGAGCATTGTGGAAAGAGCAAATTACATCACACATTTTTACACGTGGACCGTTTTATTTTCCCATCGGAGAAACAGACAACCAAATATATATTTCACACTGCATTATATTCCAAACCTGATATCTTCTCCTTTCTTCTGATTTGCTGACTCTTCAAACAAATAATTATACTCCTACTACCCACCCCTTTTGACTCCGGTGCCATAGATTCTAAGATCTTAAAACTACCCTCTTCTTTGTCCAAGTGACCCCCTCGACCCTTAACTTAAGCTGTCTAGAACTTCAATTGAAATCTGACCAGGACACATTCCTGATCCCCCTTCCTATCTTAAAGGCCAGATGTTAACCCCCCAGGACACTGTCTTTATTGACCTGCTCTATCTACTAATGAGAAACCCAAAGACAATGATTTGAGCTTCATTCCTTAAACAAGAGGAACAGAAGGTTTTTCACATTTCTGCATTCACACATAATTATTTGTAATTTTGATGACATTATATTATCCTACTCGTCTAACCCTTTTAAAAAATACCAAACATCATTTTGGCATCTGTGATGCATTTACAGATATTGTTAAATTAAAGGACATTCCATTTACTTTTAAAGCACCAATTGAATATTGACTAATACAGTTATTTCACACATTCATCACTTTTACTTGAAATAACTACTATAACATACATGTAACATGCAACGTATAGTTAACATAAATAAATAGTGTATAAAACGTTCTAAACCGCTACTTCAAAACATTATCTCCCCATTCAAAAAAATTTTGTTTGTAAAATATTACTAATATAATAAAGAGTAACGTTAGCGTAATAGGCCAGGGCAACCACAGTAGACTCACCAGGTTGCGTACAAAGTCAAAGTCAAAGTTGTTTATTTATCATATGCATTGAATAACATACATCATCCTATGCAGAGAAATTTATTTTGACATGGCTCGGCGATTCTATGCAGTGGGCTTAAAAACAATAATTACAACAATATAAGAATTTTAAAATAGTAATGACAATAGTAATAATAATAATAAAACGCTATGTACTGAGCAGTGGTCTGGAAAATGTACAACAGTAGATGTAGTAAATATTATAGAATTGGCATGGAAAATTGCTTTTAAAGGTGCATTTGAATTCTGCTACATCAGATGTAGAGAGCATAAAGTGACCAGAGAGTGTTAGTGCTCAACAGAAGATTTGCGATCAGTGTCTGTGTTCCATGTTGAGCAGTTGAATGGCCTGTGGGAAGAAACTGTTTTTAAGTCTGGTGGTCCGTGCCTTGATGCTCCGGTAACGTCTACCAGTTGGCAGTAGTGAGAAAAGTTCACGGCCTGGGTGGCTGTGGTCTTTGAGGATGTTTTTTGTTTTCCTAATGCATCGCTTATGGTAGATGCCTTGCACAGAGGGGAGGCAGCAGCCAATGATGCGCTCCGCTGACTTCACCACCCTCTGAAGGGCCTTACGATCAGCAGCGGATTAGCTGCCGTACCAGGCTGTAATGCAGCCTGAGAGGATGCTCTCAATGGTGCACCTGTAGAAGTTTATTAAAATCCTGACAGACATGCCAAACTTCTTGAGTCTCCTCAGGAAGTATAGGCGCTTTTGGGCAGTTTTTGTTACCGAGACTGTCTGTCTGGACCATGTGAGGTTGTCGCTGATGAACACACCGAGGAACTT
>JACXGM010039748.1:0-10479 GCA_016801145.1 Umbra pygmaea
CTACACCACTCGGGGGACGCTACACCACTCGGGGGACGCTACACCACTCGGGGGACGCTACACCACTCGGGGGACGCTACACCACTCGGGGGACGCTACACCACTCGGGGGACGCTACACCACTCGGGGGACGCTACACCACTCGGGGGACGCTACACCACTCGGGGGATCCTAAATGCTCTGGTTACCTCCTTGTGTCGGACCCTGTCGCTGTCAGGCTGAACCTCAGAGCTCTGGGAGGTGATGCTGGAGACAGAGGAACAGTGGCTGTTGCAGTCGGACGCCTGGGGTGAGCAGTTCAGGGACTGGGAGGGAGAGCAAGAGGGTGACGCAGTGTTTAACAGTACAACTGTAATGTGTTTTACTGTACAAAATACAGCTGAATTATGTTTTACAGTACACAATACAGCTGGTGTTTTACATTACAGCTGAATTGTGTTTTACAGTACACAATACAGCTGGTGTTTTACAGTACACAGTACAGCTGAATGGTGTTTTACAGTACAGCTGTATGGTGTAACAGTACACAATACAGCTGGTGTTTTACAGTACACAGTACAGCTAAATGGTCTTTTACAGTACAGCTGTATGGTGTTACAGTACACAATAGAGCTGGTGTTTTACAGTACACAGTACAGCTGAATGGTATCTTACAGTACAACTGTATGGTGTTTTACAGTACACCTTATTGAAATTTTAGAGTACACAGTACAGTTGAATAGTGTTTAGACTGGCGTAGACCAGAGCCATCAGTTTTTTAACATGTTGTTGTTCTGATATCCTGACTGAAATGCTCTTAATTTCTTTGTAATGGTGCAATCAGACTTACGTCACTTCTCTCTCTTTTTTTAGAGCCGCTGTGTGTCTCCAAAAGTGTCAGAATCTGGAACACACACGTAAAAACCACATTAACGCAAACAAACTGTCACTAGGCTACTTTTGTATGAGAAAAAGTAGTAGCTTAGGTATGATCCTCTTACAAAGGCACACAGTGCATTGTAATTGTGTAAATCCATATGGAATTCACAATCCCATATTAGTTCAAAACAACCCAAAAAGACATCAAATTATTACTTGATCCTAAAAGTAGGCTCTATTTCTAATCAAACCTTATCCCATTCATAATTTACAGATTCCAGGTATTACCTAATCCGAAAGCAATTACATTCAGCCCAGTATTTTCATGAGTGTTTTCTTCCTTAGAACAATTCCCACCTGAAAGTATTGTTTCAATGAGCCAAAACATGTTTTTAAGTGGTAATCCAGGCAAACCAACATATTTCTATGACATTCACAGTAGAGGAATAAGCGGTATTATTAATACAACCCAATGTGTACTGTAAAAAGATTAAAGAAAGTATATACCCTATGTCATGAGGATGTAGATGGATGTTATGGGCTATGCTACTTACACTAGCATTTAAAAGTTTGGAATTCACCCAGGAACTTTCATCCATTTTGATACCGTTTTGATATCGTTTTGATACCGCTTTGATACCGCTTTGATACCGCTTTGATACTGCTTTGATACTGCTTTGATACCATTTTGATACCATTTGGATACCATCATTCACCAAGGTAGAATTCATATGACTAGAAATGATAGTCAACACAATTAATTGTGGATGAGCTAAAAGACTTCCTCATTTCCTCATATCTTATCTTGGCCAGGTCGCCGTTTTAAATGAGAATTTGTTCTCAACGAGCCCACCTGGTTAAATAAAGGTTAAATAAAATAAAAATAAATAAATTTGGACACTGAAGGAACAGCCACTAAAAATATGGCTTTGCCTTTGTAAAGGTGAATAATTAATTGTAAATCAGTCATTTCCAACATTGATAGTTATTTGCAAAATTACAAATGCCTAGGACAGGGATATTCAACTCTAACCCTACGGGGTCCGGAGCCTGCTGGTTTTCTGTTCTACCTCAACATTAATTGGACTCACCTGGTGTCCCAGGTCTAAAGAAGTCTCAGATTAGAGGGTTGCAATGAAAAAGTGAAGTGGATCTGGCTTCGAGGTCCAGAGTTGAATACCCCTGGCCTAGGACATATACTATATGGACAAAAGTATGTGGACACCTGTCTGTTTGACATCCCATAAAAAACCATGGGCATTAACGTAGAGTCGGCCCCCGATTTGCGGCTATAACAACCACCACTCTTCTGGGAAGGCTTTCGACAAGATATTGTTGTGTGTCTGTGGGAATTTGTGCCCATTCGGCCAAAAGAGCATTAGTGAGGTCAGGCACTGATGTTGGATGAGAAGGCCTAAGCTACAGACTCTGGAGCACACGTCCCCTGGATGAGGGTTTGATCCCCGGTGTCAGAGTCTGGTCTGACTGTCTCCCCGATTTGACTGACCCACAGACTTCCAACCCTACAAACTGCGACACAGACACACCTTTTCAATGCTGATTCGCTCCACGTTCCGCTCCATAGTTACTGTTGCTACAACAGACTCTGGGAGAAAGTAGAAAGATCGGGGAAGGTGCTGCGACATGTGAAGCTGGCAATATGACGCTAATGACTTCAAATTAAAATGAAAAGAGAATAATATTGATATAATTTAGGTTTCTCTGTATAATTAAAGCTAAATACACCGCGTTCCAAATTATTATGCAAATTGAAAGTGTCAAACAATAAATATTTTGTTTTTCAATCAAACTCATTGATGATATTGTCTCTTCGGGCTCTTTAGATCACTGAAATCAATCTAAGACACCTGTGATACTTAGTTTGCCAGGTGAGACCAATTAAATGAAAACTACTTAAGAAGGATGTTCCACATTATTAAGCAGGCCACAGGTTTCAAGCAAATATGGGAAAGAAAAAGGATCTCTCTTCTGTGGAAAAGTGTCAAATAGTGCAATGCCATAGACAAGGTATAAAACATTAGATTTTTCCCCAAAAAAATAAAATGTGATATCATACTGTGAAGAGATTTGTGGCTGATTCAGAGCACAGACGGGTTCATGCAGATAAAGGAATAATGCCAGAAAAAATTCATCAGAATACGAGCAGCTGCTAAAATGCCATTACAAAGCTGCAAACAGGTATATGAAGCTGCTGGTGCCTCTGGAGTCCCACAAACCTCAAGGTGTAAGATCCTCCAGTGGCTTGCAGTTGTGCATAAACCTACTATTCGGCCACCCCTAACCAATGCTCACAGCAGAAACGGTTGCAGTGGGTCCAGAAATAAAGGAAGACTCAGTTTCAAACAGTCTTGTTTACAGATGAGTGCCGTGCAACCCTGGATGATCCAGATGGATGGAGTAGTGGATGGTTGATGGATGGACATAAAAGGAGAGAAACTCAGGCAAAAGATCTATGAGTGTGGGAGGCAGTTTGCATCAAAACAGCAGCTCTGGGAGGCTATTCTAACATCCTGAAAAGAAATTCAAGCAGAAACTCTCAAACACACAAGTTCAATGGATGCAGGAATTGTGAAGGTGATTTCAAAGAAGAGGTCCTATGTTAACATGTAACTTGCCCTGTTAAGCTGTGTTTGACTGAAATAGGTTTTGATTTCTGTAAATATGAACTCCTAATGCAGGAAATTCAGAAAATGACAATTTTCAGTTCATTACAACCTAGAAAATGTTTTGAAAAACTCTGTTGTGCATAATAATTTGGAACAGTGCATTTTGAGTTTTTAATTTTTGACAAAAAAAATGTTTTCTTTGGGTGGTTTGTTCAATGAAATTAGACTTAATCACTGATGGTAAATGTTTCTATTCCTTTTTTACATACATATTAATTAAGTTACATTATAAAGTCTAGATTTAGCTATTAATTTAGCAGAACATATTTCTGCATCTCGTATTTGAATCGCATCGCGCTAGCTTCAAACGTTACACCTTGCCGGATCTGTCTCCTTCTTTCTTCCGTGAACGATATGCATTGGGCACCTGTGAAGCAAAGCAGCGAATCAGCGTTCAGTTTGTGGGGACAGAACGCTGTAGGTTAGTCAACTCAGGTAGGCAGTCAGATCAGGCTCTCTATGTGCCCTTCCTGTTTCCATCTACACACCTGCCTCCCTAGGCTTTTCATCCTGCTGTTAATAAAAACAATAAACAAAACAAAAAAATCTAGGGTACCCAAGACATTTGCACAATACTGTATTTGAGTTACAAATTATTTTTTCATCGATGGTAAATTGTGGTGGCAAAGTTATTGTAAACAATTATCGAATGGTGGGATTCATTAAAATTAAAGGAGTCTCATGGTTTCTCTTTCAGGCAGTGGCAGGGACAACTTAAACCAGGGGTCCTCACTCCTCACCTTAGAGTTCAGGGCACATTGCAGCGGGGAGTCTTTGGCCTTGTTGTAGATGTTGGTGCTCGCTCCGTTCTCCAGCAGGACCTCCATGATCCCCTCGTAGCCCCACCGAGCTGCGATGTGCAGCGGTGTGTCCCCCTTGTCGTTCTGGATGTTCAGGCAGCACGTGTGCAGGTCGTAGTACACCAGGGCCTTAACACACTGACAGCCAGACACAGCGCACCGTCAGACTCACAACAATGTCCTCCAATCTAGCATAAAGACACACTGACTTTACCAGGCCAGCTAGCATCAACGGTTATCTTTATCCTCCACAGATGTACAGCATTCTCAATACAGTAATCAAAATGCTTTGCCTGGCTGCATTAATATCAGTCCTTTCAGGTTGATAGACATGGGAAGTCAAAGGTGCTGAAGTAACACACTGGGCCATTCAATAAAAAATCAAGTGTCTCCTCAGACTGACTTACGTCTTCGTGCCCGTACATACAGGCCAGATGCAGAGCAGTGTTACCATTGTTGTCCTGGCCATCTGTGTTGGCCTTGTAGTGTAGCAGCAAAAGCTGAATTACAAACACAAAGGAATACAAATATTCACCAGCGAAAGCGTGAAAGGAAAAAGGATGTTGGAAAAATATTGCAATATAGATGAATAGACATGTCTTTGTATCTCGCTTGATATAATGCATTATGCATAATGTTCTGGAACCAGTGTCGTGTAGTCTGGTTACAGCATCTGACCAGTAACCAAAAGAATGCTAGATTGAGCCTGCAAGACTGTCCATGAGCAAGGCAGTTATCCCTAACTGCTCTCAGGTCGTTGCTGAACGTGAGAATGTGTTCTCAGGTATACTTAGATGGTGCAAATAATGGTTCAAGAAATAACAGAGAAATTAATGATCCTTCCTCACCGTGACTCCTTGGAAACCTTTCTGACAGGACAGGTGTAGGGGTGACAGAGCATGGTAGTCTGTGGCGTTGACCAGCGCTCCCTTAGACACCAACAGGTCGATCAGCAGGGACTGACCTGACAGGGACACATAACTTTAGTTGGGCCGCAACAGGATATACGCGAGGTACACCGGGTGTTACGTTGGGGGTTCAATCCCCAGCCGTCAGGCATTCGGCAGCGTCACTTACCGCAGATAGCAGCGACGTGGAGTGGTGTGTAGCCTCTGTCGTCTCGGGAGAAGGGCGTCACAATAGACGGGTCATTCAGTCTTCTGCAAGAGCCGACCACAGAGAAAAGGGAAATTAAACTTGCGACGGGGACAACAGCAGACAATACTGAAATATGATTTCCCCAAAAGGTGTGCGAGATATGAAAGAAGTGATTGAGAGCTGATTACAACCCTGGTTGTGTGTGTGTGTGTGTGTGTGTGTGTGTGTGTGTGTGTGTGTGGTCCTTATGCTAAATTGAATATATGGTCCACCTTACTCCATTTCAAATGTATTTCATCATTATAAAACACTTTTCATAATTATGCTTTACCAATTAAATGTCAATTTATTTAACCTGTATTTATAATTTGAGAAATCAGACTGAGACCCATGGTCTCTTTTCTAGCAGAGCCTTGTGTACAGAGAAATTTAAATAATAGCATTAAAAGAAACATAAGAACAATAACAAATATATTGAACAGAAACAAGCTCATTAAGCTAAGATTTGCTTAATAAATGTGTCCTAAAGGGAACAACACATCAAGCTTAAAATCTCTCTGTAAAGCTTTTCAAGAGTGAGCGGCATGATAAACAAAAGCTTACATTATGGCCTTGTTTACAAATGTCAACCAATGTCTGGTTCTTCTGGAGACCTGGGAATCCCAGTCAATTACAGTGTACAAAAGACAATGAGCGCGGAAGTCCACACCAGTGATAAAATACAGTGTTGCGTAATATACTGCTTCCAGGTGTTTCAGCCCCAATGCTGAAGAATACATATACAGTACGTAACCAAAGTCTAGCACAGTCATGAAGGTAATGTATTCATAGGAGGGAACACCATTAATGGTACTAATATTATGATCATATAAATGTTGATTTTGTGACTTATAGAGAGAGCCAGAGCGAGAACGAGAGTGGGGGAGGGGAGAGAGAGACATGGAGAGATATCGAGTTTAGGTTGGGATTTGGGCTGGTGATTATAAGGTATGGACTGGTGATTATAAGGTATGGGCTGGTGATTATAAGGTATGGGCTGGTGATTATATGGTATGGGCTGGTGATTATAAGGTATGGGCTGGTGATTATAAGGTATGGGCTGGTGATTATAAGGTATGGGCTGGTGATTATAAGGTATGGGCTGGTGATTATAAGGTATGGGCTGGTGATTATATGGTATAGGCTGGTGATTATAAGGTATGGGCTGGTGATTATAAGGTATGGGCTGGTGATTATACGGTATGGGCTGGTGATTATACAACAGCATCTTGGCATGATTTGGAATCTGAACACAGATAGAGAGCGGTGGGAATATGTGTTTCTGTAAATGTTATGTATTTACACTGTGAGTGCAATTTTTAGGCAAGTCAATATTTTGACCATATCATCATTAGTATGCATATGTTCCAACTCCAAGCTGTATAAACTGGATTTAAGCATATCAGGTGATGTGTATTTGTGTAATGAGGGAGGGTGTGGCCTAAGGAGATCAACACCCTATATCAAGGTGTGCATAAGTATTAGGCAGCTTCTGTTCTTCATGCAAAATGGAACAAAAAAGAGACTCAGAAAAGTAAAAAATTAACCAAGTATTTCAGAGGGATGCAGCAGCCTTGAAATTGCTAAGATATTGGGGTGTGATCACAGAACCATGGAACGTTTTGTTGCAAATAGTCAACAGGATGAAACATGGAGAAAAAAAGATGCAAATTAACTGCCAAAGATTTGAGAAGACTCGAACGTGAAGCTACCAGAGACCCAATATCTTCCAGTGCTGTCATATTCCAGAACTGCAACCTACCTGGAGTGCCCAGAAGTACAAGGTGTTCAGTGCTCAGAGACATGGCCAAGGTAAGGAAGGCTGTAACCTGACAAACACTGAACAAGACACATAAGTTGAAACGTCAAGACTGGGCCAAAAAATATCTGAAAACACTCTTTACGGACCAGATGGATAGGCCCATGACTGGATCAGTAGTCACGGGCCTCAGGCGCCAGCAACGTGGAGGTGGGGTACTGGTACGGGCGGATATTATTAAAGATGAGCTAGTTGGACCTTTTCAGGTTGAATATGGACTCAAACTCAACTCCCAAACCTACTTGCCAGTTTTTCGAAGACACATTCTTCAAGCAGTCGTACAGGAAAGTCTGCATCTTTCAAGAAGACCATGATTTTTTTTGCAGGACAATGCTCCATCGCATGCATCAAAGTACTCCACTGTGTGGCTAGCCTGTAAAGGCCTTAAATATGAAAGAATAATGACATGGCCCTTTTCCTCACCTGACCTAAACTCTATTGAGAACATGTGGTCCATTTTTGAAGGTCAATATATGGTGATGGAAAACAGAACACATCTCTGAACAGAGTCTGGGAAGCTGTGGTTGCTGCTGCACAAAAAGTTGATCGACTCCATAAATGGAAGACGGTTATTGAAAAGAAAGGTGGCTATATTGGTCACTGATATTGGTCAGAAATTTTTAATTTGTAAATTTTGAGTTGTTTGCTTATTATTCTAAACAGATGAAATTCAACAATTGAGATGAGAAACCTTTCATTTTTCATTTAGTTGCATAATTATTCTGCACACTAATAGTTGCCCAACAATTGTGCACACATAGATCCTCCAAAGAAAGCCAAGAACTCACTTTTACTTTCTTAACTACCTTAACACCGTAGTTTTTCAATATCAAATAAAATAATACCTCAAGAATACAACTTGCCCAATAATTGTGTGTGTGTGTGTGTGTGTGTGTGTGTGTGTGTGTGTGTGTGTGGGTGTGTGTGTGTGTGTGTATTATGGGGAGAAAGAACAAAAAACAAGATTCCTGGTTTGAGCCTGACTATGGGTTCTCTGACTTTCCCCGGACTTGCTGCACAAGGCAGCGCAAACTTGGCATAGTGCTGCCCGGTATTTGGGTTAGATAAATCAGATTATCTATCCTGCCACATCGCTCTCCATTGACTCCTTGTGTCCAGATCGGGCGCCTGTAAATTCAATCGCGAAAGTAGAATTTGTGAACGTAATCATTCTGTGCATGATATGACTAAAGGCTTCTGTGTTGGATGAGCGGTGTGACAAGAATTGGCGGCTGGGCAACATGTGGTTGGATGAACCATGTGCACGCCCTTCGCCATCCCACAGATCAGTCCAAGGAGTTCCAAGGTTATTGGGAATTATGATGGGAATACAATGGGGAAAAAATATATATTAAAAAAATAAAAATAAATAGAATAAATTTGGACATTGGATGGATGTGGGTGGTCCTAGGGCCGGGGTGGGCAATCATTACGGCTTGAGCCACATTGAGTTTGAAACCAAGTGAGGGGCTGCATACCATAGGTATGTGTGAAAAAATAGGATATAGGAAATGTTATTTCATTACATTACTCGGCCAGTCGGTCTTCTAACCACTTGAGTGCTTAATGTGTCAAATCCACAGGTCATAGTGGATGTGCGAGGGAGAAAAAAAAAAGGCTTACAGAAAATAAAATGTTAATACGTTAATGCCTCGTCTCCATTACCATGTAGAACCGTGAAATTCACCGCTCTGCCTGGTTATAGGTGTCTCCATAACCCTTCTGAATTCTGGAACTCGAACTTTTCGCAATTTTTTAGCAGGCCGGCAGCCTCGTTTGGAAGCTCGTGCCGGCAGCACCGTTGGGCGGTCTTATCCCTGGTTCCAATTCGGTAAAATCACTGATTGGTCTAGGTGAAAACGTAGACGTGATGTCACACTAGAGTTTTGGTGAGCGATTTCAACTGGTGATATATTTGAAGAACAAACGGTGTAGGTAGTTATTAAGGAAAGTAATAATTAGCGGAACATCTTTGCATGCGTTGCCTGTGCAGCCGGCATTGCAGGATCAGTCTTTCTGTGCGATTCCTATTTAATACTTTTTGCCTGGACTTCAAGAGACATTTAAAAAGTAAACACAAACCAAAAGAAGAAAATGTAAGCGACTCGAAATCAACTACGTCTTGCATTTTGTAAATGCACCCTTCTGGCTCTACGTGATTGTTTCACTACAGTGGTTCGCGGTCGGCAGTCACAGGTTGCTCTGGATGCGCGTCATCTTTTGACGCCGTCTTAAATCGTCAAAAGTCATAGGAATGTTTTTCCAGCGAAAGACATCAGAGCCCACTTTCCACTGAAGGCAGTGGAGACATACCAACCCCCCACGCCTGGTTTGAAGCCTACCTAGAACCACCTAGTATAGCCTAGGTGGCCTCACAATGGAGACGAGGCATAAGTTTCTGACACAATTTCCTTGTTTGACTTTACACCTGCGAATCAAGACGACAGTCACATGGAATGTAATTTGAGTTAAAAAAACAAAACAATATAATGACATTTAATTAATTTTTTTAAATCCCTCGCGGGCCATATCAAAGGGTCAGGCAGGCTGTATCTGGCACATGGGCTGTACTTTGCACCCCGTTCTATGGTCTGGATACTGGTTGGTGTGTAAATGTACATGTGTAGGTGTGATGTATGCATGGATTCTGGGTGGTAATGCCATGGTCTTATGATCCATGCTGGTCATGGGATCACACACTTAAAGTGAGCTTGGCTGAATTTATAAGATATTGGTGGAGGTGGTGTGTTGACAGACTCACAGAAGGCCACATTGCATACGTCTACTTATGTTTTAGTTCAATAAGACCGTTCCTCCTGCCGAATCCTCCGTTATAGATCAGAAAAGTGGCCAGTGTAGAAGGCTGGTTAGCCATAGATGTGTATCCCACCAACTTTGATAAAGGGACAACCTAAGACATGCATGGCTGTGTATCTGGCCACTAAAAGTGATGGATCTGGGTCCAGAATGGGTTTGGGATTACATTTACATTTTAGTCATCTGCAAGACATCCACTTATCGTTACATTTACATTTTAGTCATCTGCAAGACATCCACTTATCGTTACATTTACATTTTAGTCATCTGCAAGACATCCACTTATCGTTACATTTACATTTTAGTCATCTGCAAGACATCCACTTATCGTTACATTTACATTTTAGTCATCTGCAAGACA
>JACXGM010039749.1:0-10500 GCA_016801145.1 Umbra pygmaea
ATGGAATGTTCTCGCATAAATCCGCTAAACGAAATGTACCGGAGCAACGTAATTCAAGTACAAATATAGCCTAATAACAAAACGTGCAGTTCAAACGTAAAAACACCCTAAATAGGTTGGCATAGAACGTAATTTAGGTTTTCAAAATAGTTTCCTGAGAACGTAATTTGGGAGAAATTCTGAGATTTACGGTTGCCTGCATGAGGCAGCCCAAATTAGCATTATTTTTTTGTTCTCCAGTGACTCCTTGTATGCAGATCGGGCACCACTAAATTCAATTGTGAAGTATAGTTACTGAACAAAAGCATTCCATGCATGATCTGACTAAAGGCTTCCATGTTGAATGAGCAGTGTGAATAGAATCGGTGGCTGGGTGACATGTATTGTGCACGCCCCTCGGCATCCCGCAGATCTGTCCATGGAGTTGCGGAGATGCCGACAAGGCAGGAAAGGGAGGAAAATGTGGAAAAAATACAAAAAGAAAGGCTATTTGCTTTGAAGGACTGATTGTAGGAAATTACAAGATAGAGGCATCTCAGCTAAGGTTTCCTCTGGCTGTTGCAGTTGTAATATGTTTGTATCTGTTAAGGTCGATGTCCAGCTCCAAATAACAGGTTAAATATCATGTGCCAGTTCTGAATGGTTCATCTTGTTTTTATGAATATACCCTCAAATTAAAGATGACAGTTTGCACTTCAACCACAGTGTCATTGTAACTTTTCAAACTCAAAGTGCTAGAGTACAGAACCAAAATAACAACAACAAAAAATGCTCACTATGAAATGAATTATGGTGTTGACTGTATATAAAGTCTTGCATATTCTATGTTTAAAATATATATTTAAACACCCATACAAATAGGCTGACCATTTCAGTAGCCCAAAATTCAGAGAATTAATTTTTAAATACATTTCAGACATGTTAAAAAATCTAAACACACACAGTGATGAATGAAATAGTGACTTGCATGGGGGGCTTGCCATTTAATATCATTGTAAGGCATCAGATAATTAGTAAGATGGAAATTTAATTCCCAAGTCCAATTTGCATTACCATGACAAGCTTCATCGACACTGATATTTTTATTCCCTCTTAGGGGAGTGAAGGTCTATTCTACTTCCTTCACAGTATCTTTCCCAAATTGCTCTTCTGCCTTTTCTAATTTAAATTTCATTGTCACTTAGGCTGCATTTCATAGTTTTGTCAGAAGGTTATGCTTGCGACAGATTCTGATGCATATTTGTTTTGGCAGGGTATACCCTGTGAATTTGAACATGAACAAATGTAAACAAATCAACTTATTAACAGACAATTAATATTGCTACAAATCTTTCTCTGATGCCTGCAGAAAGGATGTGTTTGTGTTAACAATATGGTTTTATTTGGGCTGACAGGTGATTAGATTTATTTTTCTTCCCCAGAAACTATTTAAGTTATTACTGATTCATTCTGCAATTTATAAATGTTTTACTGACTACTATGACATGTAGACCATAGTGGCAGAAGAGATAATCTGCTTTATCTAACCCAAATCCCAGGCACTGCTATGCCAATTTGTGTTGCATTGTGCAAGAGGTCCAGGGAAAGTCAGAGAAACCATAGTCAGGCTTAATTTGCTGCCTAGAGTGCAACTATTTAGTGAAGATATTACACATTGTTCAAGTTAAGTCAAAGTAAAACAGTCTGAATGGATTGAGACTACATGTACTCCAAAGGCTGGAGAGCATTTCACTCTCAGGTCTGTGAAAGAAATACATTCTTCTTTTCAGTTCACTGTGCATTATCACTCAGTCAGACAGAAAAGGTTTAAACAGAAATCTCTAACACAGACACAATAATAACCTCATCAAATGGCAAGGCTATCACGCTAGGAAGACTCTTCCACACAATAAATGTGGCCCTGCTGTATTTAAGAAAAGGTGGGATTTGCAGTTGGTCTACAATAGTGTTCTCTCACAGTAAAGATAGATTTAGAAATGGAGAAGAAACATTAATGTTTAACTGATATTTCTTTCTGAATGCAGACACTCTATCTTCTAATAAAGATATGGCTCTGATGAATGACCCATGTGACAACCTGGAATGATAACAAATCCAGAAATACACTTCCTCCCTCCTGGCTTGCAGATCAGGTATAATCATACAGACCTATGCCAAAAGGTTCTATGTCTGACTTCAAGAAAGAACAGTTCTCCATCAGAACTGCGTTCAAATTCCATTGGATTTGAGTATTTTTTTGGGGGGGGGGGGTCTGATTTATTGTTTGTTCTATTTCCATTTAAGAATTGTAGGATATGGTTTCAATATATCAATAAGGTAATTGTCGCAGTGTTGTTTGGAGAACTATTCAGCGTACTCAGTTAATAATATGATATCCATACATAAATAATGCTAATATATATGAGAGCATTACTGACTACTAGATTTTGTAGTTTTAGTAAAATAGCAAACTCCATGTGAAATTGGAGAAATCTTTTAAGATTGAAATTAACTATGGAAAACCCAATCTACAGCAAAATCACAAATTAAATAGTTATGTAGCTGTAAAATTGCATAAATAAACAGATGTATCAATCAAGTAACTGAAAATGTACCACTTCAAAACTAACACCACACCCCCACACTTCTCTTAGCTTCTGCTGTAGGACACAAAAAAGATGAAGGCACTACCTGCAACTGTTCTGTGGAGGACAACAGATGAATTCCAGGAAGCCAGCCATCTGCTACTGACACACACAAGTTGTGCCACAAATTCTCTTGCTAGGCAACATTGACCATGTCATTTAAAATTGACCTGAAATCAACCTATCCTCATAATGATATTCAGTGTAACTTATTCTATTTACAGGGGTATATCAGACAATGCTAGCCATTCTAAAGCCATCTTAGCCATATTTGTTTTATTGTCAAATTTTCATTGTTGTCACTGTCTAAGGGAACCCTTTCCCATATGAAATACATAGGAAGAATTACAAGGTTTCTGAAGGTCAACATGTTCAGCCTAGAGTCTCAAGTTAGAAAAACATCATAACCCAACAATCAGTCTCTTCAATGTTATGGTTGGGAAATTGGCACATATTATCTAAATGTCCTTTTACTATTTCCAGGTGTTCAGCTTTCGAGATTCAGAGCCAGAGTCATAGTAGTCGTAGGCTGAACATAAATGTTTCTACTGCTCCAGGGTAAAGAGAGATGAAAGAACCCTTTACTCGACTACATATTCACTAAGTCTACTCTACACATTCACATTGCAGTCCTTCCATACTTTCTTTACACATTATGTCAACCGGTGAATAAAAAGTTTATTTTCTTCTTTGCCAAAGTTAGGTGCTACAGTGAACAAGGTGAGTACCGCAGTAATATTGTGGGTATTTAAATGTTTAGGGTTAAATTAAGCAACACATTACTGAGGTTAATGTAAGAGTCAACACTACATACATTTAAATTTCTAAATACAGGAATTTCCCAAAAATAATTATCAAAAAGTGAATATTGCCTCTTAATGGAATCAAACTGTCATTTTATAAGCCAATTTGACTGAGAACATATTCTCAATTAGAGCAATGAGCTAAAAAAAAAGATGGGGAGGGAAGGGGAAGATTGAGACAACTGAAACCTGGGGATGATTATGTTGTCATGTTGGTATGAGGGCCAGAATGGAAATTAGTCCAGGACACCGTAGTTTACACCCCTCCTATTACAAATAGTGCCATGGGATCGTTAGTGACCACAGAGAGTCAGGACGCCCGTTTAACATCCCATCCAAAAGATGGCATCCTACACAGGGCAGATTTCCCCATCACTTCCCTGGAGCACTGGAAATGTTCTATAGACCAGAGGGAAGAGTGCCCCCTACTGGCCCTCCAACACCACTCCAACCCTGCAACACCACTTCCAGTAGCATTGGTCTCCCATCCAGGGACTGACCAGGCCCGACCCTGCTTAGCTTTAGAAGCAAACCAGCAGTGTTATACAGATGAGTTTGATTGAACCCTCTATATGAGCTGTAGAGGATGTCTACTATTCAGAATCACACCTTCTAGAATACCATTAGAATAACATTAGAATACCATTTACATATGTCAAAATATGTTGGTCTCTTGTTAAAATGTGGAGCAACTAGCTGATGCATTGTCATTATGCATGGTATAAAATTAAATGTACAGGCATACTCTCAACTCCATACTCCTCACTTACTCTGGAGACCCATGGACTCTGACCTAAAAAATGTCTATTACTAAAATAGTTTCGCTCCAGACATTACTGATGAGTGTTGACATTCAAATCATTACCTTTTAAAATATTCCAACGGCCAAACAACCTGCTATGTTATCTAAGTTTTGTAAATATCTAAGATTAGGTAGAAAAGCTAGCTGATATTACCCTGTGGATAACCATGGCAATTTGAACTAAGCATTCTGTAGTGGGAAATATCCCCTGTAAAGGTGGATTTAACTAAATAATCAAGAAAGAAAATCACAGAATCCCATAATTCTTTATTTAATGCACACAACAGCAAATCTATTTCTAATGCATGAGGATCAAAATGTTTTAATGACATCTACATACCTAAGACAGTGGAACATAATTTGGTTAGAGCACAGAGTGGTGTTTCATCATTTTTCTATATATAAGCAAAAAGGCACAAATGTTTGTGGTACAGTATATTGTCAATCTACCAGTACTATCTAAAGCATGGTGAAGTGCTTGGATACAGCACTTAAATGTAGTATATTGAGAATAACCCCTGTCCCCAAGATGCCTTATTGCTATTATATTCTGGTTACAAACACAATTAGAACAGTAAATAGTGAAGTCATAGCCGTGGCCTCACAGACCTCAGTTTTCAACCAATCAGCATTCAGCCAGTTTTCAATTCAGCATATCCTAATATAACCTAAAATGTAAAGTGCTTTTTGTCAGTGAAACAAAACCGCAAAACAAAACAAGTATAAATAAGTGGCAAAATAATGATGCAATAAGCCAGTCAAGTCATGAGAATCTTTGGTAACACTTTAATTGAAGGGGTGTGTATAAGAGTGACATGTCACTGTCATTACACTGTCATAACCATGACATAACACATGAAGGAATCTTTATGTTTATGAATGTTGTCATTAAGTGTAATTTGACCAATTATGCATTTTGTTAAGCAAGACATTGCTTATGATGACTTTGTCATGTCAACTTGACAACAACCAAGACAATATACACTATGAACCCATTAAAATGTCATACCTAAGAAATCATGATAAATTAATATGAATTAAGGAGTCTTTAATACAAAATTTAAAGCCCTTAACTGGTTATTTGATTTGACAGGTCAGATTTTAGACCATTGAAAAATGGCTTAATTTCTGCTTTTTTAAGGACCCCTTAAAATTCAATTTAAGGACTTTTTGTGGGAACATTTACATACTCCATTAATCATACTATAATTTCAAATTCTGGAAATTCCCTTACTAGTTAAGTTTAGGGCTTGATTGAGTTTTCCCATTCATCATATCTTAATTACATTATATTTGTTTTAACATATCCCTTATTAAATAAGGACTAATTCAGGTATTAAGAAGTTATGTAGGTTATGTGTTCTTTTTCTGTTTTTTATTTTCAGTTTTACCAGCTGGTATGGTTTTGTTTGTTTTACCATCTTCCCTACAAGAAATCCCATATGTTTAACTCTATATGGCAATTTAACAGCAGTTTAACTTACCTACAGTCATACTCCATTAGTCAAATCAATACAAATGTTCTCAATAGGATATTTATTAAACGTGTTGTTGTTTAATGACATGGAGCCAAAAAACTTAATTATATTTGTTACAACAAAAAGTCATAGTTTGTTTATAACTCATTGCCGGCAAACATATTATGTTTTATTTTTCTTAGTTAAAATTCAACTTTCTTTAAAATTCAATGGCAGTGCACAATTTGAAGTGCATGTCCCAAGCGCCAGGGCGTTGATTGTGGATGAGCTCATTTCAAAAGTAGGCACAAGCAAGTAGGTCTTTAAATATGCTAGCTCAGTTTGACATTGTTATTTTTGTTGAAGGACAATTCTGGCACAAAATGAACCTAGAGGATAATAACACATGGTTACCGAGTCGACCGTTCTCTGGGAAATGTTTTCACGTCTAATCGAATGTGCCCAGTTTTAGTGCGAACTGATAATTTCCTTATAAAGCTAGTTGTGAGGGCATGGATGAAGAAAAAAGAAATCACTAGTTTATACCACTAACATGGCTCAGAATAGCACCACGCTGCCACTGTAGCATAATGAGGGTCCCTACATGCAAAAACTGAACCATTGAGAATTTTGTAACTCTACAGACAGTTTATTAAAAAGATAGTTTAAAAGACAGTACCGTTTGTATATACAGGCAGGCAAAATCTTGGGAAATGACTCGACCAGTCGAACCATGAACGCTGTGGTACATGAGCTGAACTGTTATTTTATTTTAGTTCACATCACCAGCTGTAAGTCTTACTCATTGATCTGCATGAATGACCAAAAAACCTCTTGCCATGGGAGATTCCAAGTCACAGTTCAGCTCAGGTAGCACGGCGTTCGTGGTTCGACTGGTTGAGTCTGTTTTCCCAAGATGTCTCATGCCTGTATACGCAATTGTCCGGAATTTACCTTTAATGTTACCCGTAAATTGTTGTACATTAGTGTAGATTAATTATATATAAGTATATGTGAAGAAATCAAAGAGTACATATGAACATGGACTGGAAAAATACTCTTAACATCAGGTCTAGGCTGATCAAGGTATGGTAAGTGAAGCTAATGTGGCTAACAGTATCCAGCTAGCTAGTATAGAGTTTTTTTTTTTACAGTAAACAGTAATGAATGTGAGAAATAGCTATTATAGAAATATTTAATTGGTATTCTAAAAGTAGATGGAATGTCCTTTCATTTAATAATATCTGGAAATGTGTTCATAGTACCTGTCATGTTTAGTATTTTTGAGAAGCTCATAATAATCTATAAAAGATTGAATCATTTATTTTGCAGACTGACGTCATGAGTGTACCTTGTATTACAAAACTATGAATGTATAATGTTGAAGAGCCTGTTCTATATTGCCCCAAACTGTCAGCCCAGGAATGTTGCTTGTTACAATTGGGGGTGTTCGATCATTGTCTCTGTTCCTTTTATCAGTAGCTATAGGGGTATGGGTCAACAAGAGAAAATGGCCTGGAGGCAGGCCCGGATTAAGAATTCAGAGGCCCCTGGGTACAATGGCTTGTAGGGCCCCCCACCCCACCCACACAATCAAGTTTTAGATTTTTTTTTACTATTTGTTGGTAACACCCATAGATTGTATAACTACTGGATGGAGCCATGTGTGACGTCACACGTTGGTTTGTTAAGATCTGATTTGGGTCATCGAAATTGCCGTTATGGTCGCAGACATCTTGGTTGCGGATGTAACGATTTTAGACTACAGGGAGGAGTAATCTAGTTAGCTAACAGACATTAATTGGGATGCTAACGAAAAACAGTATTAAAACATAATGTAAAACAAAATGTAACGTTACTTACTGGAAAAAAGTGAAATGCCAACTGCTTTGAGTGTCTTGTCGTACAACCGAACGCCATAACCAAGCCCTAAACGCCCCTTTGCTTTGTCAATGATTTTAAAATCAATGAGACCATAATTCAAAAGATTTACATCATGATAAACTGCAGAAGGCTTAAATCTATGGAGCTAAAAGAGTCTCAATAAAGATAAATGCACACACTACATTCACATATGCACACGCAGGATTCATACATGCACACGCATGATACATACATGCACACACATGATTCATGAATACACACACAGGATACACAAATGCGCAAAAAAATCACAAATGCACACACAAAATTTTAAAAGCACAGAAGATTCACAAATGCACACAAAATTCACAAATTCACACAAAATTAATAAATGCACACAAAATTCACAAATGCACACAAAATTTACAATTGCACACAAGATTCAGAAATGCACAGGACACGATTCAGAAATGTATTTCTGATGCACACACAAATATATCTTGATTTACAAACTGTTTGCGGTCTGTGAACGTCACTGCATTTGTGTGTGAATTTTGAGACTCCCCTGACGTGGCTCGACACACAAATGCGTTTTTTTAAACAGGGAATGATCTGCAACCAATCAGATATCTCATTTGTTTTAGTCAATCACAAGAACGCACCCTACGTGGGGGATTGTTTACTTATAAGCCAATCACATGAACGCGTTCACACAGCACCGGGAGCCGGGAGTGTTTAACTTAGATTAACATTACCGATGGAAGGACAACTGTTTTTTCTGCCTCTGCCAAGCATTTTCTGCTCAAATTTCAGCAATGAAAGACATTACATTCAAGTTGATTCTCTAAAGACTAATAAAAATGTGTTGCTGCAACATAGAATGGTCATATATTTTAAACTCACCTGTAAACTATACGTTTGGAATAGGGTAGCGGTAGTGTCGCCGTCTAACGATCGGTAGGTTGTCAGGTTGAATCCTGTCGTGTGCATTCTTTTTTTTAATAATAATTATAGACATTGACATTGTATAGACATAAGACATATTATTTTATTTACCTTTACAGAAAGAAATCAACTGAAACCCATGTCTCTTTTACAGGTTGTTTGAACATTTACATTTAATATTTAATATTTTTTATGTAACACTACTTACAGTAATAATTCAAACATAAATATTACATAGAAATTATACACCGATCATCCATAACATTATCACCACCTTTCTAATATTGTGTAGGTCCCTCTTCAGCCGCAAAAACAGCAGCCCCATATGCAACAAACAAGTTTCAGTTGATTTCTCTCTGTAAAGGTAAATAAAATAATGTCTTATGTATATAAATCAATGTCTGTAATTTTTTTTTTATGCACACGACAGGATTCGAACCGAAGACCTACCGACCGTTAGCTATCCTATTCCAAACCTATAGTTAACAAGTGAATTTAAAACATATGACTATGCAATTCTATGTTGCAGCAACACATTTTTTTAGTCTTTAGTGAATCAACTTAAATGTAATGTCTTTCATTGCTGAAATTTGAGCAGAAAATGATTGGCTGAGGCAGACAAAAACAGTTGTCCTTCCATCGGTAATGTTAATCTAAGTTAAACACTCCCGGCTCCCGGCGCTGTGTGAACGCGTTCATGTGATTGGCTTATAAGTAAACAATCCCCCACTTAGGGTGCGTTCTTGTGATTGGCTAAAACAAGTGAGATATCTCATTGGTTGCAGATCATTCCCTGTTTAAAAAAACGCATTTGTGCGTCGAGCCACGTCAGGGGAGTCTCAAAATTCACACACAAATGCAGTGACGTTCACAGACCGCAAACAGTTTGTAAATCAAGATATATTTCTGTGTGTATAAAAATACATTTCTGAATCGTGTCCTGTGCATTTCTGAATCTTGTGTGCATTTGTGAATTTTGTGTGCATTTGTGAATTTTGTGTGCATTTGTGAATTTTGTGTGCATTTATGAATTTTTTGTGCATTTGTGAATGTTGTGTGCATTTGTGAATTTTGTGTGCTTTTAAAATTTTGTGTGTGCATTTGTGAATTTTGTGCGCATTTGTGTATGCTGTCTGTGTATTTATGAATCATGTGTGTGCATGTATGAATCATGCGTGTGCATGTATGAATCCTGTGTGTGCATATGTGAATGTAGTGTGTGCATTTATCTTTATTGAGACTCTTTTAGCTCCATATAAATCTAGCGATTGAGACCATATACTCATTATGAAAATGTTTACTGAGGTAATAAATCAAGTATATTATGTATCTCATTCTCATAGATTATTACAGAAACCAAGCTCTTTTGCAACCAGACGTATCACCCCCAGCTGGAATTCAGATAGAATGCAGGTTTAAGGCACTTCCTCATTTGCGTTAATTTGCCAAACCGGATGCTCACCCTGTGGTAACACCTCTAGTGAGCAACTAGCTGGCATATGCAAGCACATAGTGCCTCACCTTTACCAATCCAGTTCAATTAATCAAATTCTTCCATATTTCACACACAAACACATACACACACCCATTATGTAACCGGTGTCCCAGTGTGAGACACCTGTTCCATGGAACTGTGCAAAGGACACAGGATTTGAGATGGACTTCATATGTATGAGGCTATATTTCTATTTTGATTAAATGCTGTTAAGTAGTTATTGCACAGGAAGATGTTACCACCTGCTGGGCATTGCTGCCTGTCGCACCTCCTCCAGTGCCCATGGGTCAGCTGTAGGGTCATCAGCCAGAAACCACCGTTCACAGACGTTTCGCTCCTTTAATTCTGGAACGTCTCCTGGTGGCGGAGCAGTGACAGGGACGTCTCCCTGTCACCCCCTACAGCTGAAAGCTGTTCTCCCTGCTGCTGTTATCTGGGGTTAGATGTTCTTCCCCAACACCTATCTTTCCTCCTTATCCAGAGCCAAAAGCTACCTTTCTCTGCCTCCTCT
>JACXGM010039750.1:0-10500 GCA_016801145.1 Umbra pygmaea
AATGTTCTGAGGCTGGGTATGTTCTGAGGCTGGGTATGTTCTGAGGCTGGGTATGCTCTGGGGCAAAAGAGCAAGTAATGTGCCATATGACAGGACAAAGCATTTCATTATTAAGGACTTCTAAATTCTGCCCACTCACTGCAGTGCAGAGCAGCTTACAGCAGCAGAGCTCTGTCCATTTAATCAGTCAGGAGGAGCACAGAACTGCTTCGGCCACAATATAAACCATATTTTTTTTACAAACAAAACATCCTGTTTCCTCCCTGTCTGGGCAAACTACAGTCTTTGTGTTTCTCTCATAGTAGTGGGGTCTTCCAGGGTCGGCTACCATGGAGTCCATTTTCATTCAGACAGCCATTGATGGTGTGACTTGAAACTGTTGCACATTGTGCTTAAACATAGGTTTGTATCTGTTTTGAATCCAAGCCAAGCTCTCTCCACCATTCAAACAATCCTTCTCTTCATTCTCGGGTCAATTTTCCTCTTGCGGTCAAATCCAAGGATGTTTGCTACAGTCCCATGGGCCTTAACCTCTTAATGATATTGGCAACAGTGCTCACAGAAACATCAAGCTCTTTAGAGATGCATGTATGGATGACAAACTGCCTCTAACACCCTCCTGATAAAAACTTGATATAGTCGAACACAGCGCCATCCGTTTTGTCTCCAATGCCCCATTTAACACCCATCACTACTTGTGGGTTGTCTCAACACCTGTCTCACTGTTATCAACTCATCTACAAGTCACTTCTACATAAAACACAATGTACTTAAATTCATTTCTAACCATTGTCTCACCCACAACCGGCTCTCAAACAGGTACAGTACATCTTTCTATTTCCACAAAAGCCAATACCTCCTTTGGCCGCCACTTCTTCCAGTTTGCAGTTGCAACTTGAGAACACAATCTCCCTCAAGGCATTTAAGGTACGACTGCCAGAGCTTCTGTCCAACCACTTTACATACTGACTCTCCTCCCTCACTTGCACACTGTCTTTACCCATTCATACACTTTTGCCTTAGTTATGCCCATTATGTATTTGCACACACTCATCTACACTGTTAGTTATTCACTGTATGTTTTTGGCACTATTATCATCATTTGCAAAGTTACACTCAACTGTTGTCTAATCCATTGTTACTGACGAGCCACTTTACAGTCATGGTCAAAGGTTTAGAAAATACCACAAGTATTTGTCTCCAACAAAGTTTGCAGCTTCATTGTTCTTAGATATTTTTGTCAGTAGTTCCTATGGTATAATAAAGTAAAATTACAAGCATACCATAACTGTCAAAGGCTGTTACTGACAATTACAATAAGATTATACAAAGTCAATATTTGCAGTGTTGACCCATCTTTTTAAGGCCTCTGCAGTCGGCCCTGGCATGCTGTCAATTTACTTCTGGGCCACATCCTGACTGATGGTAGCCCATTCTTGCATGATCAATGCTTAGAGTTTGTCAGAATTTGTTGGTTTTTGTTTGTCCACCCACCTCTTGAGGATCAACCACATGTTCTCAATGAATTTAAGGTCTGGGGAGATTCCTGGCCATGGACCCAAAATGTTGTTCCTTGAGCCACTTAGTTATCACTTTTGCCTTATGGCAAGCTGCTCCATCATGCTGGAAAATGAATTGTTCATCGCCAAATTGTTCTTGGATCATTGGGAAAAGTTGCTCTATGAGGATGTGTTGGTACCATTCTTTATTCATGGCTTAGACAAATTTGAGTGAGCCCACTTCCTTTGGCTGAGAAGCAACCCCACACATGAATGGTCTCAGGATGCTTTACTGTAGGCATGACACAGGACTCATGGTAGCATTCACCATTTCTTCCCCAGAAAAGGTGTTTTCCGGATGGCCAAAACAATCGGAAAGGGGATTCGTCAGAGAAAATGACTTTACCCCAGTCATCAGCAGTCCAACCCCTGTACCTTTTGCAGAATATCAGTCTGTCCCTGATGTTTTTCCTTGAGAAGTGTCTTCTTTGCTGCCCTTCTTGACACCAGGCCTCCCTCCAAAAGTCTTCTCCTCACTGTGCATGTAGATGCACTCACACCTGCCTGCTGCCATTCCTGAGCAAGCTCTGCAGTGGTGGTTCCCCGATCCTGCAGCTGAATCACCATTAGGAGATGTTCCTGGCACTTGCTTGATTTTCTTGGGTGCCCTGACACCTTCACCACAACCATTGAACCTCTCCCCTGGAAGTTCTTGATGATCGGATAAATGGTTGATTTAAGTGCAATCTTACTAGCAGCATTATCCTCTCCTTTGAAGCCCTTTTTGTGCAAAACACTGATGACGGCATGTTTCCTTGCAGGTAACCATGGTTGACAGAGGAAAATCAATGCTTTCAAGCACCACCCTCCTTTTAAGGCTTCCAGTCTGTTATTCTAACTCAGCCTTGGCCTTGGCCTTGTCAACAGTCTCATCTGTGTTAACGGTACATTCACTGACATGATGGCAGCTGGTCCTTTTGTGGCAAGGCTGAAATGCAGTGAAAATGTTTTTCTCATGGCAAAGAGGGACTTTGCAATTCATTGGAATTCATGTGATCACTTTTCATGACATTATGGAGTATATGCAAATTGCCATCATCAAAACTGAGGCAGCAGATTTTGTGAAAATCAGTGTTCGTTTCATTCTCAAAACGTTTGAGAATTTTATGTCATCTTGCACCATTGCTCTTTATCTTGACCAGATGGCAATTGAAAATGGCCCACCTGGTTAAATAAAGGTTTATAGAGAATTCAATAAAACAACAGATATTTTAATGTCAACACTTTTCAGGGTGACAGGTGCATTCTTTTAATAGAAATCAAAGTTACCAATAGTTTAGGCCATGTCTGTATATTTTAATACATTTTGTGCCATCTTGGTGAATTTCTTTTAAAAACATCAAAATCACTGGGCATTCTAAAACCTTTGATTGGTAGAGTATATCATAAAGGTTTACATTTTTCTGTGAATTCTTCCAGATGTTCCTCCCTTCCCAATTCCCACTAACCCCGCCTTGTCAGCAGCTCTGCAACTCCTTGGACAGATCTGTGGAATGACGAGGGGCGCACACATGTTTCATCCAACCATATGCCGCCCAAGCCGCCAATTCGTTTCGCACTGTTAACCCATCACAGAAGCCTTTAGTCGGATCATGGATGGGATGATTACGTTCACCAACTATACTTCCGCAGTTGAATTTACAGGCACCCAATCTCAACATAAGGAGTAGCTGGAGAGCGATGTGGCAGGATAGATAATCTAACCCAAATCCCGGGCAGCACATTGTCAATTTGCTCTACCTGGTGCAGGAGGCCCGGGGAAAGTCAGTGAACCCATTGGTCAGGCTCAAACCCATGACCATTGTGACGTAAACTGTCTTGCAATGCAGCAACTTAGCCGACTACACCACACCTAAGGTTTATCATTTTTCTGATATATTCTTCTCCAAAGCCACTTTCTTTTAGTGCATACATTTAACATAACTAGGTAAAAGATCCATACAACTTAGTAGTTGAGTAGATTGCAGTCAATTAATTATATATTGCAGTCAATGAATTATATACAAAAGTCAGTGCTATCAAATAATACACATAAAAAACATTATGTAAGAAGACAATGGGGTGGTGGCTGTGAAACTACACTGCTCAAAACATTAAGGGAACAGTCAAATCACATATCAGTTCTCGATGAACGAAACATACTGAAGATATAAATCTTTATTGTACATTTTGTAATTCGTTTAGAGCAAAATGACCATAACAACGATCAATGGAAAACAAAATCACCAACCAATTGGAGGCTGGATTCAATCTCACACTAAAAATCTAAGTAAAAGTTGGATTCAGAGGTTCCCAAAACAGTCATGCTGGATGATGTTGCAAGCAGCATAACGTTCAACACACTGTCTACAGACTCTTTCATGTCTGTCACATGTGCTCAGTGTGAACCTGCTCTCGTCTGTGTTCTGTGACGAATGCCAATTGAGCTGCACAGTGCTGGGCTGTGAGGTCAGGTCCCACTAGAGGACGTTGGAGCCTCATGTCACCCTCATGGAGTCTGTTTCTGACAGTTCGATCAGAAACATGCACACCAGTAGCCAATTGGAGGTAATATTGTAGGGCTCTGGCAGTGCACCTCTTGTACCTCCTCACACAAAGGAGGAGATAACAGTCCTGCTGCTGGTGCCCTTCTACGGCCCTGTCCAGGGCTCCTTGTGTAATGGCCCGTCTCCCGGTATCTCCTCCATGCTCTCGGGACTACTGGGAGAGACAACAAACCTTCATGCAATGGCACAATCGCTTACGCTGTCTAACTGGACAGATTGATAGGTAGGTAAGGTTTGAGCATTGCCTTGTAGCACATACGTGCTTCAACTACAAGACAATAGAGCGTGCGGAGACCTCATAAGCTTGCAGGAGTGAGTCACTACCTTGCTGTTCACAGAGAATATATGGGCATGTTCTACGATCACACCGAGGGTCTTTACACACTGAGAGGGGGAGCCTGTGTAGTTCTCAATTATGATAGTAATTTCTTGAAGAGGACAGGGCTTCACATGTAAGAAGTGGAGCTCCAACCTGTCGAGGTTGAGCTTGAGGTGATGAGGCGACATCCAAGCATAGATGCAGAGAAGCAGAAGTGTGTCGTCACCTGGATGTCAGGGATGGAGGAGAATTGATCTGATATAGAGACAGAATAAGAGATGTTTTAGAACCAAGCCTTGGAGAACACCAGTAGTAAGCGGCCACAGGGCAGTCAATTATCCTCTCCATCATGTCAACTGAGAATTGCAGCCTTCAAATTATTAGGGTGCAATCAGGACATAAAAGGGTTTGGCATTTATTACCAGAGGATGGCTCACCACTTAGTAAGAGATGACTTTAACCTTCCAAGGTTTGCGTTTGATTCATGTCTTTCCTCCTCTTCTTTCTAGTCTTTCCTCGCCTTTTCACAGTCAACCCCTACTCACAAAGCAGACAATGTGCTTGATCTCATATTTATTAGATGTTGTCGACTAGTTCCAAAACTGCGGCACTCCATCGTCCGTTTACTTTAGCTTCTTCTCTTTTTCTCTTTTGTCCATATTACGTTGCCACAATACTCATTGTCTTTTCCCAACTGCTTTCTCCTCCATCCTATCATCTCTTTTCCTAAATCTTTCTCCCTTTTGTCTCCCCAGTCAGCCTCTTTTACCCTTCTCTCCTTGCATTCCCAGTCCTGCAACTCTCACGCCTGCCTTTTCTCCTGGCTCAGCCTTACTCCTCTGCTCACTGATAAGGGATTTGTGCAGTTGTGCAAAAATAGAGAAAAACAAACTTCTGAAAAACCTATCAACCTTTCAATCTCTAAAGCCACTTTCTATTACTCAAAATTCCAAGTTGTTTCTTTTTTAGGAAAGTATTTTCCACCTTTATCTTAGTCGTCAATCTACCTTCTCTTCTCCAATGACTTTGTCAATCTCTTTGTCAGTAATGCATCTGTTGTCGTTCCCCCAGAATGTTTTCGCTGCCAACATTGTGAACCATCACATCCCACTCTCCACACTCTCAGATCTGGGCATCTGAACGCTCTTCAGACAGGGCATAAATTTAACTTTTTGGATCACCAGTAAAAAATATACCAGCCAGTAGAAAAGCCTAAAGTTATTATTCTATGATGCTATGTAAAGTTTCCTAAAGATAAAATGCATACATCTCGTATTATATCCAACAAATTACTGTATATCTCACAGATTAGATTAATATATTCAACTGCCACTTTAACTGAATATATTTGTAACAAAAAATCTTAAACTCACCCAAGCCAAAATCTACCCAAGATTGGCAAAGGTGTTATTTTCTAGTGTTTGGAGCCAGAGGAGTGTAAGTGACAGTTCATAGAAAGATTCATTTTAACTTTTCCAGGGGTGGCCAAACAAGTAGACAGGAATGGAAAACACACATACTGCACAGAGCAGACAGCACAAGGATTTCTCTCAACACAGACGACTCAACTGCAAAGTTGTCATGAAACTTCTTCTATTATGTTCCTAAGATAACTCTACTACAGCATGACAGAACCGTCTTTGTTTGGGTGACAGTCTTAGTTGCAGGTAACAACACTGCCGTTTGAGAAGATGTCGTTTTTAAAGGTCTCGAACTGGGACAACATCACCATAAACCATTTGATGATTATCATGATCAACACTTCAGCATCGTCTCCACTATCCCAGGTACTGTTGGTGTCCTTCAGTGGGCCTTTACTAGTGTGTCAAGATATTGTACACTATATGGCCAAATATGTGGACACCTGAGCATCAAAGCAATATAAGATTTTATATGAGAGGTATATCTCCCTGGTCGCTACAAAAGCCTGCACCTCATTCGGCTGCCTCTCCTTCCAATTCTCCGCTGCTAATGACTGGAATAATTTATAAGTATCCCTGAAACTTGAGTCCACCGTCCTCGTCACTACTTTTAAGGCGCTACATTCAAATCTATTGACTGACCACTGCACATGCTGACTCTACCCTCTCCCTTTGCCCGTTTATGCCCTAGCGCACTCAACAAAGCCTTAACACATCTTGCACATCTTCAACTGCACAGCTGTCTTTGTATAATTTGCACATTTTATTTTCAGCCATGTTTATTACGTTACCTCTCCAAGCATTTATTTCTCTTGTACTGACACTTTCAATTTCATATAACCTACCTCTCAATTTTTTTACCATACTTGCACTGAATGTACATTTTTTAATTGAACTGAATACTGTTTATATGTGTAACTGTATACTTGAATCTTTGTAGCTACTCTATGTGTAACTTCATGTCGCCTTGCAATTTGCGCCTTGTCTTGGCCAGTTCGTGATTGCGAAAGACAAAGTGTTCAATTTACCTGGTTAAATAAAGGTGAAATAAATAAATAATAATATAAAAAAAATTGGACATCCCATTTCAAAACCATGGGCATTGATATGGAGACGTTAGTGCAGTAAATTCTAACCATTAGACAGTGGTGATCCTAGGCAGTTGAGTTAAAGAAAACGTGTTGCCAACTGAAGCTTGACTCTAATTTTTTGGGGCTAGTGTAAGTCTTTCAATGTATGTGTGTGTGTGCTACAAAAATGTCATGTAAATAAGTAGCAGCATTCTGACCCTAACTGGACAGATTCACCTTTACCTGAGCTGTGATAGTATTATGACCTCAGTGATTAGCTGTCCCTGTTTCCATGCTATTGCTGAGAAAAGTGTTGTTTACAGAATTGGCTCACAGTCTAGTCTAGCACAATTCGTCCTAGTTGGTAAAAAATCTACGTAAAATAGTAAGAGGTGTGACTCAAGGTTTGACAACCTAAGTACAACATAACTCTATAGGTCCTAACAGGTGTAAGGAAATAGTGGAACAGTACATCCATGTTTTTTATATATTTAACTAAATACAACGTGATTGGAAGAGGCAAAAACTTTTGGCTTATCTTCAAGATGAAAATGTCATAGCTCTTTGCATGTACTGGGTCTTCAATGAGAATAAGTTTGGTAAAAAAACAAGTTCAAATAGAAGTCCTACATTAATACATTAACATTTTAGTCATTCAGTGGACGTTTTTATCCAGAGCAACCTATAATAAGCACAGGAACAAAAGTACATTAATATCCAGAAAAGATACTTGAAATGTTGCAACAAACAAAATACAGTAGATGATAATAGTGACTCTCATCAACTCAGAAAAACAGCTGCAGAATTGAGGTTCTCATGTTCTAGTATCTGGACTGTGGCCAGGATAAATTATAGAGTAGCCATAACCAGGAAGGAAGCAGCATGAAATGCAATGGCTCCACTATGAACACTATATACTCCTATTGGTTATATACTTGAAATGTGAGTGGTGTGAAGTACTGTGGGTGTGGTTGGATGTAGTGTGGGTCTGGTTCAGTGATCAGTGCGATATGACTGAGGGTCATTTTGTCACTCCTCAGCATGTTTGCGTTACAGTAGAATATCCTCACACCCAAATCACAATTAAATCAGATCAGAGAGCAAAACGCATCAGATAATGTTAATGAAATCAACCAATGAGCAGTCATTTGGACCGTTATAATTTCATATGAAATGTTCTCCCTTGCACTAATTGTACTAAATGCAGTTCAGATAGGAAACGCCACCCGACTAAACCAACACTTTAGGAATAACATGATCAAAGATATACAATCATTCAAGTCTTGGCATATGGTTATATATCTTAGGGGAAACTCACCACCATAGTAGGATGGCATATATATATATATATATATATATATGTATATATATATATATGTATATATATTACTTTGATTCACAACATTTATGTCATAAGTATTGACAATGAACAAGGTACACAGTACCAAACCCCCCCAGGACGATACAGAACCAAACAGGTGGAGGCAGGGGCAGCAGGTAGGGCGCACAGATGCAATAACCACATGCTCCCAACTGGGTGAGTGCACTTGCCTTAATAGACCACTTAATTACTAATGAGGTCTGGTTTGATGACAGGTGTGTGCTGCCATCAGCGGTTGCTCACTGAACCTACGTCACTCAGGTTTCCAGGCTTAACCTGCTGTGCTATTTATTATAGTCAGCAATTCCCAGACGAACGCTTGGAGCATTGTGTGAGAATACCATTTAAAAGACGTCGACTAACCAGGGTCCGGTGGGTCTAGGATGAGGAGGACCTGGAGAGATATCAGCACAATGGCACTGACAGGAAACAGCACGCTAGGATAGTGATGGTCAAATCACCATGGAGATGTTCGATCTGCCACTCGACCAGATTGTGAGCTGTAACTAAGTTGATATAAGACTGGATCGGGAGTAAGGTTTCAATAATGGAAAGTGGGCTGCAAGCAATATTTAGGACACTGGCTTGGTCAATTGTTCAAGGCAATCCCTTTAGATAATTCACATTTACGCCATTTAGCAGATGCTCTTTCCCAGACCGGCTTAAAATAATTTGTCACACTGGCCCCCATGGAAAATTGGAAATCGAACCCACTCAAGTGCCATGTTATGACCAAGTGAGTTACAATGGACCAGATGACATCTACAACACACTGTAAGTCATCTAAAATATAAATGTAATGTAAAAGGTACATCCTCTGTTACCTATGAGAGAGAACGAGGTTTGACACCTTGATTTACTGAACACTTCATACAATCTCTCATTGAATAAGGCCAAGTGAGAGGACATGCTATGCTATTCCAGTCGCAATAAATGATGGCTTGTCCTTCACCTCTCTGAACAAGAATAATCTTTCATTTCGCAAAGACAAACAAGTGTCATACCTTGTTCAATCCCTTGGGGAACAGGGGTTATGAACATAAACAAATTAAATTTTTGTCTCACTCTGAAAAACACTAATGGGTTACATCCAAAAAACCCTGAAGCTAGTCCAGTGGATAGAGTAGCTGACCACTTACAGTAAGTGCTTGACAGTCATGTTGACAAGACCGTTGCCAGGCAATGAAAGCCTGTAGGGTTCCACATGTCATAGTGGGCTAAGTCGCCGCTTTATAGCACACGTGTGTCTCGGCAGCCAGGGTTCAATCCTGGTCACAGCATTTCTGACTATGCCCTGAGCTCCAGTATGGGGCACCACAAATTTGTAAAGAGCTGACCGGGGTTTGGATGTAAGAAGTCAAACTTGCATATCTTGTATGTCGCTTTCCAGTGACTCTTCATTTGCAGATTGGGACCTGTTAGTTCAAATTCTACTAGGGACATCATATCTTCTGATCATATGCATGGAAATTGTCCATGAGTTCACTTGTGAAGAAAACCCAGTACTTCCCCTTTTTTGTTTCATGTCTGAATGGAATCCTAAAGATGAGGTTGGTGGCATTTTAATCAACAAAAGTAAGTTCTAAATCTCTACTCTTTTCCTGAATATGTAATATGTTGTTCATGTGCATGAACTAATTAGAATTACTGTCCTCATTTATTAATCAAATTCAAAGTTTAAACCGGATGGTTTTGATGACATGGGGCAAAAATAATGACATGCAGCACAAATCACTAACAAAATACAGAATATTCAAGAATTATTTTAGCTCAATAGCGCTACCTTTACAACCAGTGGCAAAAGTAATGACTGCACCTTAAACTAACAATATTGCTTCTGTCTCTCTCCGCTCTGAAAACATTTAACATTTTTAACTACAAAGCACTGTTACCATTGCCACACAAAAACCATCAACATCTCAGAGTGTCATCCCTTTTTTAAATGAGCTCAGCCTGCGCCACTAACTGGATAGCCACTTGGGTTAAATTTGCAATGAGGCAGAAACCAGTGTTGCCATGTCCGCGGTTTTCTAGCCAAATTGGGCTATTTTTAAATCAATTTGGCGGTAGAAAATATATTGGTTGCGGGTTGCGGTTTTTTGGGCTATTTTTAAACAACCACATCTGCAGCATTTTCCTTTAAATAAATAAATGTGACCTATGCTGTATGGTGCAGCCTGTGCCAGGTATGAGAGGAGCTACTG
>JACXGM010039751.1:0-10500 GCA_016801145.1 Umbra pygmaea
ATGCTAATTCTTTGAGATAGGAATTTTGGGTTTTCATGAGCTGTATGCCAAAATCATCAGTATTAAAACAATAAATGACCTGAAATATTTCAGTTGGTGTGCAATGAATCTAAAATATATGAAAGTTTAATTTTTATCATTACATTATGGAAAATAATGAACTTTATTACAATATGCTAATTTCTTGAGAAGGACCTGTATTTGTCTGATGTTTGTCTGATTGTTGGTCTGTTGTGTTTCTATTGTACATCTTAGCTTAAAAGTATTTTTTACTAAATGTACTGTAAATATTGTATTGTTATGTAAATATGTAATTTTATTCTCTTTTAGGGTGACTTTTACCATCTGTCTAGGGACTGCAGGTGAAAAATAGCCTCCAGACTAACTCTGGCATATTGACAGAAATGTTTATTAATATGAACTGTCCCTGTAATAAAAAATAAAAAATACCTGTGCTCGTGTGGACCAGGCCTTAGAGTAACATTGGTTGGGTTTTTTGACTTGAGGTGAGCCAATGTTAAAACTATTTTTACTTAATATGTATTTATTGTTTACACTTTTGCTAGGCACTGCATGTGTGTCACATTCTCATTAGAGGCTGAGTCCCGATAAAGGTCTGATCCTAGAATTGCCCCTGGGCGGTCGCACATTTCAAAATGGGGGAAAGGGGCGGGGCTTATGTTTGTTTGACACCTAATCGCTTCTCCATCCTGGCTCACAGTAACCATTCCAATTCATCCTAAAGGTGTCCAACGAGGTTGTACAGACCAGTCCAGGTTCCTCCACAACACACTTATCAACCATGTCTTTATGGACCTCGCTTTGTGCACAGGGGGAGTCATGCTGGAACAGGAAAGGCCCTTCACCAAACTTCTGCCACAAGGTTGGATGCAACCAATTGTCCAAAATGTTTTATTTTATCCTGAAGCATTAAGATGACCCTTCATTGGAAAAAAGGGCCCTAGACCAAACCATAAAAAAACAACTCCAGACATTATCCCTCTTGCAGCTTTGTAGGGGTGTCCACATACTTTTGGCTATATAGTGCATATTTGATCATTTCCTTTGCTACTCTTTTTCTATTTTAAAGATTTTCTTTTCTGGGGGTGGGTATTTATTTGTTGGAATGGACAGTTGGAAGTAGAGGCAAGGGAGAAAATTATGCATAGTGAGACAGAGAGGAAGAGCACAGACAGCGGCCGAGCCGGCATTCTAACTCCCATTGCCAGGGGGCATGTGTGTTTCGAAGTCAGAAGCTTAGACCTCTAAACAAAACTCTGGCACAGAGATTCTATATTTAACAGCTACATAGATGAGATAACACTTTATTTTGAGAGTCCATCTCTAGATGCTCTACATATTATCTGCATACTGTCAACAACATTTTAACAAACTATCTACTAACCCTAACCCTAATCCTAACCTTAACCATTCCTCTTATGTTGAACCTAACCTTAACCATTACCCTAAAACATATTCTAAACTTACCCCTACCCTTAAAATACACAATTAGTTGCTTATCAACAGATGGTTTATTGATTTATTGAGTTTGTTAATAGTCATATCATCAACATACTATCTGTAGAGCACATACAGATGGAATGTCAGACTCTCCAAATAAAGTGTAACCAGATGTACTTTTCATGACTGTAATTCATGAAATCAGGCATACATTTTCCAAGACACAAAACAAAGGGTTTTCACTTCAGTAATGAGATTCTTTGTGTGAACTGTATTATAAGCCAGGAAAATATTAATAGAAAGAAAAAAAACATGGATATGTTACAAAGTTTCCATGCTAAAACAATACTGCTTAGGAGAGAAAAAAGACAACAATAAGGGTGAACCGCCATTTACATATTTAATATCAAACCCTTCCTCCCAGTTGACTAATATCAGTTTCCCTGCATGTAAAAAACATGTAAAGCAGACATAATAGCATGTAGACAGACACTCGTGTTGTCAACGTCGAGGCCTTTTGGTGGGTTGATGGATCTGTATCTGACACAGGTCAATACCCCCCCACAGGACAAATACGCTTTTAGACACACACATTTTAAAGTAACATTCTCCGTAGCAGCAGAGAAGCCATGCTGAGCCAATTCCCCCCAGTGCAGATTGAACCTGGAATTTAGAAGCCCTGCCCTAAACTCAGTCACACTTATACAAAATGGGGGTTGGCAACGGTTTAAGGATTTCCTGTGTGAGTTCATATTGACCTCTGTGGGAAAAATCTCCTTTCAGAAAAAGACTTTACGTGTTATCGAAATTATCTCTGTGAAAAATTAATACCATTTTGGACCTCACGAAGACAAATTGGTTTGCACATTAAAATGCTGAGATTTTGCAATGGCTAATACAAACGTGGCATGCTGGGAAATCAAGCTAATTGTCAGATGAGAGAGATGTTGCCGCAAGGCAGGTCAGATGGGGAATGGGAGAGCTGATTAAATCAAAAAAGCCAGGGGCAGCTATTGACCAGCTGCCTGTGTTGTGAATCAATCACGTACACAGCAGCGAGGTGAACAATAATTATCCTGTATTTCACTCACAAATAAGAGTCTATTATGTGTACATTGTTTAGTGTTATGAATACATTGTTTAAAGTGTTAAGTATACATTGTTTAAAGTAGTATGTGTACATTGTTTAAACTAGTTATGTAAAAAAAAATTGTATTATGTATACATTTTTATGTGTTATGTATACATTGCGTAAAGTGGTATGTAAACATTGTTTAAACTGTTATGTATGCATTGTTTAAACTTTTGTAAACGTTGTTCAAAGTGTTATGTGTTCATTGTTTAAAGTGTTTAGTATACATTGTTTAAAGTGTTATGATATAACCGATCAGCCATGACATTATGATGACCTGCCAAACATTGTGTAGGTCCCCCTGTTGCTGCCAATACAGCAGCCCTGTATGCAACAAACTGTGATGCACTGTGTTCTGATACCGTTCAGGACCAGCATGAACCTTTTCAGCTGTTTGAGCTAGAGTAGCTTGTCTGTTGGATCGGACCACACAGGCCAGCCTTCGTTTCTCATGTGCATCATTGACCTTTGGGCACCCATGACCCTGTCATTGGTTTACCACTTCTCCTTTCTCCTTTCCAGTTTGTTGCGTATGTGGCTGCTGTTTTGGTCGAAAACAGGGTCCTCATCATGTTATGCCTGACTGTTGTACAATGCTTTGCATAAGTAACCTTGGACATTTCCACATTTTGTAGTGACAACCTGGAATTAATATGATTGTATTGGGTTTTTGGGACCATTTGTTTTACACAACACACTTTGAAGATGCAAACTATTTTTTTATTGTGACACAAATGTTAAATAAAATAAAACAGACAATTGTTGTTCACCCCCCTTGTTATGAGTACCATAAATAAGCACTGGTGCACCCAATTGCCTTCAGAACATAATTAGGAGAATTAAGTCTACCTATAGGCAAGTATAGTGGCACATGATCTCAAAATATATACACCTGTTTCTGAAAGTCTCCAGAGGTTGTTAGAAAGTATATGTAAACAAACATTTTCATAAAGACCAAGGATCTATCAAAACAAGTCCGGGATAAAGTTCTGCAGAAACACTCTTCAGGGTTGGTTTATAAAACAATATCCCAAACTTTGAACATCCACCAGAGCACCGTTAAGTCCATTATTAAAAAAATGAAAGAATATGGCACAACCACGACTCTGCCTAGAGAAGACCGTTCATCAAATCTGAGAGACCAGGTAAGGAGGATACTAGTCAGAGAAGCAACCAAGAGGCAAATGGTAACTCTGAAGGAGCTGAAGAGATCCACAGCTGAGATGGGAGAAATTGTCCATAGGACAACCGTAACCCTGATGCATCACAAAGCTGGAATTCATGGAGGTGTGGTGGATAGATAGCAATTTCTGAAGAAAAAAACATAAAATCTCATTTTGAGTTTGATGAAAGGCATGTGGGTGACACATCAAAAATTAGGAAAAAGGTTATCTAGTCTGATGAGATGAAATTTGAAATTATTGGCCTTATTGCAAAACACTGTGTGGCAAAAAGTTAACACTGCTCATCACCCTGAGAAAACCATCCACAGTGAAGCATGGTGTTGGCAGCATGATGTTGTGGGGATGCTTTTCATGGGCAGGGACTGGGAAACTGGTCAGGATTGAGGGAAAGTTGGATGTAGCCAAACAGAATTCTATAGAAAAATCTGTTTCAGTCTGCAAGACACCTGAGACTGGGGTGGAGGTTCACCTTCCAGCAGGATGTTGACCCTAATAACTAGAAGGACTTGAAAATTGCAGTTCACTAACTAGTTTAAGTAAGATTTCTATTTACTTCATTTAGCGGAGAATGTCTTAACTGTTATAAACTAATATGACCCCATTGAACAACGTGGGATGTGCCAAAATCTCTGCCTGGGACGAAAGTCCTGAAAATGACCACAGCAGGTGACACCATTATCACACTACAGGTGAATGGGACTTTTTTTCCCTTTATAGATGTCCTCATAAATGTCTACCAGATTAATTTTCATATTAAGAAAAATAATTTTTTTATTACACTTTTTCTTACAAATAAAATAAAATATGCAAATTAGGCAATATCTCATTAAGTATGTAGTGTAAGCGTAAAAGTGTGTTTTTGCAGATGTTCAGTGTGGATGTCGTGTGTGGCGGGGTGTCCTGTTTTGTGCTGTATTGAATGGAAGATTTTAAATATAATTTTATACAAAAAAAGGGACTACTAACACCCCATCATCACTGACAACTGGAACCCTTTCTGTATCCTGTAATCAGTAACATCAAGACCCCTTAAACCTAAGCTGACTACTAACACCCCATCATCACTGACAACTGGAACCCTTTCTGTATCCTGTAATCAGTAACATCAAGACCCCTTAACCTAGGCTGACTACTAACATCCCAGTATCCCTGACAACTGGAACCCTTTCTTTATCCTGTAATCAGTAACATCAAGACCCCTTAAAACTAAGCTGACTATTAACATCCCATCATCCCTGACAACTGGAACCCTTTCTGTATCCTGTAATCAGTAACATCAAGACCCCTTAAAACTAAGCTGACTATTAACATCCGAGTATCCCTGACAACTGGAACCCTTTCTTTATCCTGTAATCAGTAACATCAAGACCCCTTAAAACTAAGCTGACTATTAACATCCGAGTATCCCTGACTACTGGAACCCTTTCTGTATCCTGTAATCAGTAACATCAAGACCCCTTAAACCTAAGCTGACTACTAACATCCGAGTATCCCTGACAACTGGAACCCTTTCTGTATCCTGCAGTCAGTACCATCAAGACCCCTAAAGAAGCCAGAAGTGTCAGACTACACTCACCCAATCCACACTGTTTACTGTGGAAGTTAGTTTTTTCCTCCCAATTCCCTGTGACCTTGCCTTGAGGGCAGCTCCTTGGACAGATATGGGACGGCAAGGTTGTTTGTCCTTTAAAGGCATATGAGGAATCACTGAATATATTCCAATTTGTGCTGCCTCCTTCTGGAGCTCGAGGAAAACCGGAGAACCTTAAGTCAGGCTTGAACCACTTGTCATGACCTAGACTGTCCTGCAATTCTTAGCTCACTACGCCATGCAGACACCAACTACTACAGACATTCTGATGTGTTCTTTACAGCCCAATTTCCTGCCATTAATTGTATTTGTTCCCACGTGTAGTCCTGTGTAAATTGAATGTTAAAATAATATTATACCTGCTATCCTGCACATTCTTTGATACCAAAGATCTCAATTACTTTATACAATTTGTTGCTTATTTCATTTACAGTGCTTAACTATTCTATTTAAATATAGCTTGTAAATAATATTTCATACCTCCTTAGTACCTGATATCTGCATATTATCTGGTACCAAATATTCTACTTACTGTGATTTAAATGGTCTACATCCAAACTGAATGGTAAAAATTGTACATTGTTTAACATTGTAAGAGTTCACTCATAGATTAGTCCTTTTTAATAAACTGTCCAAAGCATTGAATTAATTGACTAAGAGGAGGCGGTCACATTTTTAAGAATGTAATAATTATTTGATCTGAGGTGTCTTTTAATATATAATCCACAGAGGTTTATGAATTCACCTATAGATGTAGGAGTTTTTTTAATATGCTGTATTAAGCATTGCATGTAACGCACATAGGAAACTTTACAGTAAAAAAAATAATTGGGAAACACTAAGGGAACACTAAGATAACACATCCTAGATCTGAATGAATGAACTAATCGTATGAAATACTTTCATCTTTACATAGTTGAATGTGCTGACAACAAAATCACACAAAAATCATCAATGGAAATCAAATTTATCAACACATGGAGGTCTGGATATGGAGTCACACTCAAAATCAAAGTGGAAAACCACAATACAGGCTGATTCAACTTTGATGTAATGTCCTTAAAACAAGTCAAAATGAGGCTCAGTAGTGTATGTGGCCTCCAAGTGCTCGTATGACCTCCCTACAATGCCTGGGCATGCTTCTGATGAGGTGGCGGATGGTCTCCTGAGGGATGTCCTCCCAGACCTGGACTAAAGCATCTGCCAACTCCTGGACAGTCGCTGGTGCAATGTGGCATTGGTGGATGGAGCGAGACTTGATGTTCCAGATTTGCTCAATCGGATTCAGATCTGGGGAACGGGCGGGCCAGCCCATAGCATCAATGCTTTCCTCTTGCAGGAACTGCTGACACACTCCAGCCACATGAGGTCTAGCATTGTCTTGCATTAGGAGGAACCCAGGGCCAACCGCACCAGCATATGGTCTCAAAAGGGGTCTGAGGATCTCATCTCGATACCTAATGGCAGTCAGGCTACCTCTGGCAAGCACATGGAGGGCTGTGCGGCCCCCCAAAGAAATGCCACCCCACACCATTACTGACCCACCACCAAACCGGTCATGCTGGAGGATGTTGCAGGCATCAGAAAATTCTCTACAGCATGTCCAGACTCTGTCACGTCTGTCACATGTGCTCAGTGTGAACCTGCTTTCATCTGTGAAGAGCACAGGGTGCCAGTGGCGAATTTGCCAATCTTGGTGATTTCTGGCAAATGCCAAACGTCCTGCACAGTGTTGGGCTGTAAGCACAACCCTCACCTGTGGACGTCGGGCCCTCATACCACCCTCATGGAGTCTGTTTCTGACTGTTTGAGTGGACACATGCACATTTGTGGCCTGCTGGCGGTCATTTTGCAGGGCTCTGGCAGCACTCCTCCTGCTCCTCTTTGCACAAAGTGATGATTTCACAGAAGTGTGATTGACTTGGAGTTACATTGTGTTGTTTAAGTGTTCCCTTTATTTTTGTGAGCAGTTTTTTTATTGAACACCGAAACAATACAGGGAAATGCTTTTTGTTTTGGTAACTTTGTATAATAAAATAAGTTATTATTTTACAAAAAGCTATGTAAAAACAGCACCAACTGTACACAAAATATGCCAAGGTTAGGAATGAAATACAAAAGCACCCTGAAAAGCTTAAATAGGATTTGTGCTCCAAAGAGTCCTTCTGTTGCCACAATGCACCCACTCAAAGTCCCTATGGGCATGTTACAACTAAAGGTCAATGAATGCTGGATACCAAGCAATACAATATGTAATTGTATACACTTGTATAAAACACTGTACACAGTTTTCTTCCTAAATTTGTCCCTTTGTAATATCACAGACTGATGATATTTCACATATATTTTTGCACATAATTTGTTCAGGAGTTATCATCACTACCCACCTCCTGAGCTAAATGGATAGCAAGTGCTGCAGTGTCACCTGATCGCATCAGTCTGTGGTTATCTAAGTCCCTAGTGGTGACATCTGTTCCAGAACAATACTGTCGCATGCTTTAGTTACACTCCAATAGCGACCAAAAGACAAACATAAACACAATTTGACGTCTCAAACATCTGTTCCATATAGCCTTTCTGACATCCTTTTGGGATGTTTGTGCTGGCAAAATGAAATATAATGTAATTTTTTGATAAAATGCCCATGCTTTTGTCCGGTCATTTAACTAATTTTCAGAGGGAGAGCTGCTTATCCTTGATTTCTTGTGAGAAATTGCAAACATATTTCAAGAGTTTAGATAAACACTGAAGTTGCATCTAACAATTATAGCCAGTTTGTGTTTTACATCGCTATACATGGATAATCAAACTGCTAAATTACCGTTTTTTAAACTGCTTACACACAAAATCTTTATATGCTAAACAATTTGTGAAACATGTCACTCAGAGAGCAGAACCACACACCTGATCTGCAGAACTAAATTCCCAGCCTTTCACCCAGTTTCCAATTTCATGAAACACTTTTTGCCAAACACTTCACACAATTCTCTACTCATGGCACAAAAATCAAACACCAAGTAACATGAATGTCTTTGCCGAACACAACCAATCAAAATGCTACACTTGTATCTCAAACACACTCCTCACATGTGTACACACTAATTGCTGGACCGATCATTAACCAATCACTCCTCTGGTATAGACTTATAAATAGACTGCAAAGGTCAGATTATCTTTTTAGAACAAGGAATCCAGACATAGCAGGAAGCACGAGTGGATGAGAATTAGGACAAGGAAGAGGAGGTAGAGGACAAGGTCGAAGAAGAGGTGGAAGGACAGTTGTCTCTGATGAGATTAGGGCTATGCTAATTGATCATGCTATCAACCATGTGTTAACCATGAGGGAGGACTGAGAGCCCAACTTGAGTCAATTTACAGTGGCATCCGTAATTCAAACCTTTAGAAATGAGAACAGGTATGAAACTATCTAATGGAAACTTCAGCATTAATGTACACAGTAAAAACGGCTGTGTTAAATCAACACCCTAAGTGTTAAATTAACATTCTCAGTGTTTATACAGGTCCAAATTGACACTGAAGAGTGTTAATTTAACACTTAGGGTGTTGATTTAACACAGCCGTTTTTACTGTGTATAGTACTGTATTTCATAAACATTTGAAGCGCTAAGAAACCCGTTTACTGCACTGCATTGTAGGAGTGGATGGCAACAGTACTGTATTACAACAACCTGTCAAACGTCTGTACTATACTGCAGACACTGTTTTTGAATCTTCTACTGAGTGGAAAGGCAACGACATGGTGGCAATTGTGAATATGGTTTTGGCCAACAATGCCATCACGCTTAGGGAAATAAGAGATCCATAATGAATGATGCAGCAGTGTTACTCAACAACTATGCAGTTAGCCTGTCATTGCAACATATCCTCCAGCGGCACAGAGTGACATGAAACAAGTGTACAGGGTGCCATTTGAGAGGAACTCTGAAAGAGTCAAGTATCTAAGATGTGACTATGTGGATGCATAGCATGCAACACAACTTCCAGTACTTCAACTTAGACGCTGCCTCTGTCCAAGGTTAGACACCACTCTAGGAGATTCTTTCCTTGCTGTTTAGCAAGAGAGAATATTGTGTGTGATGTAGGCAAAGAATTGTGGCCAGACCCAGCCCAGATGAGGGATGCACATTAGCACTGATGTTTTGACACCAAACCACAAAAAACCTTTGACTTTTACATACACAGCAAACATTTTTTTTTAATTATTATTGATTTAACACTGGCGATTTTGCTGTGTATGTAACTCTGAGAGTGTTAAATTAACACTCTCAGTGTTTATATAGCGCCAATGGGAAGCATATAGACACTGACAGTGTTACTTTAACACTGTCAGAGTTGATTTAACACTGGTGATTTTGCTGTGTATGTTTATGGTTCCTGTAAAAATTCCCTAATTGCATAGCGTTTTGTTTTAATATTCTGTACTATGGTTATTAGAGTTTTGGAAAAATAAATATTCTGTTTCACCATCGCAGTAGTGTTTACTGTGTTTCAACCCCACAACAGATTTACTTTTACTAGAACATTGTATGGAACTTTACATTTCATCTCATGAAGGACAGAATAGCTTTAGATTTTGAACAAGAGTGTGTACATGGTGTAATGTTTCCCAGTTCCCCTTCCCTGGACACTGCCACTTCCTTGGTTTGTGTGTCACAGAACTACAATTCCCATTCCCCTGTGCTACTTCCTGTGGACTACAGCTTCCCTAGTCATGCCTCCTCAGAACTACATTTCCCATAACCGGACTCAATTATCCAAATTCAGTACACCTGCTCACTCCTATCTGTATTTAAGTCCTTGTTAGTTTTAGTTCCTTGCTGGTGAGAGAGCGGGACGTCATTTGTCTGCGCCGACGAAGTGCTGCCGGGATTGACAGTGGTTCAGAAGCGGCTGGTGGCTAGTGTGGAGGCGTGAGATTCGCAAACTGCGTAGGCTGTGGCAGAGGTCTGGTTGGCAGATCGCGACAGCTGTACTGTGACTGAGGTCGGCATGGAAGGGAGTTCAGATGGGAGTGGGGATATTGCCGATGAAGGGGGTAATTTTGAGGAGTCATCATATGTGAGGAGGAAGAAGAAGCGTGCACGGGAGAAAGAGGGTGGTGAGTATAGTTC
>JACXGM010039752.1:0-10497 GCA_016801145.1 Umbra pygmaea
TCTTTTACAGTCCCAAACATGATGCCTGTAGCCCCAGCTCCTCTTTTACAGGTCTAAACAGGTTGTCTGCAGACTCCAACTCCTCTTTTAGGGTAATCAACTCCTCCTCCACAGCTCCTACCTCCTCTGCCAATATTTCAGACATGTCCTCCTATTTTAGGCCCATGTATTCCTCCATTGTCAGTTTTAGATTAGATTAGATCAGATGAAACAAAATTAGATCAGATGAAACAAAATGCAGTTTAAATGAGAATTCTGGGTGATTTCAACATGTAGCTGTGTTGTTAGGAAATTTGGAGTGCTGTCAGTAGCGAGACAAACTCAAACAATCTGTGTTGCCTACACCGTGTTATCCTCCTGCTCCAGTTTACACCTGTTACGCTGAAACAGGGCAAGTTTTAATATGTGCTTTTAGCCTTTTACCATGTCTGATATGTCACTACAAGTGCATAGCCATGTGCAATGATTCCTTCAGAGTGAACACAGTGAATCTGACAGCAGTAGATGTGAAAGAAAAGCAAATAAGTTGTGATAAATCAGCCAGTGCACATACCTCGATTTTTATTTCCGTTGAATTCTACACTAGTCGATCGTCAAACTCATACAATCCAATATTCCAAAACGTATTCTTTCCACAAAAAAATGTTTTGCCGTGGATATGTCCATAGTTCGCAAGGGAGTTTGCACATCAAGCTGAAGTGCAACCAGCCACAACTGGAAAATATCCCGGTTGCAGAGGGGTAGATGGTGAAAGCTCAAGCACAAATATCTCTTCATTTGGTTCCCGCAATTTGGAAAGGCACAAACTCAAACCATTTTCTCAATTTCCTCCTGTTCTAACTCCAAGCTCTGTCTGTACGCTATTGCAGGTCCTCTCTGATTTAGCTGTGAGTCTCCACTATTGCTTAGTTACCTATGCGCATGCATGTTAAAGAACTCTTGAACTGTTGGAGCTGTGAAGGCAAAGTAATGAATGGTGTCAGGTTAAGACCACGTTGTTGCTACATACAGTAGTCTATGCACATAACCATGGCAAATATTTTTTTTTGTGTGGAAAAAATACTTTTTGGAATATTGGATTGTATGAGTTCGACAATCGACAAGTGTGGACTTCGCCGGAAAAAACAGAGGTATGCGCACTGGCTAATTTATCACAACTTATTTGCATTTCTTCAGATATGCTGTGTTCATTCTGAAAATATCACTGCACATTGCTATGCACTTGTAATGCATTTCATGTTAAGAGGCAAAAAGCACGTTTTAAAACTTGACCCGTTTCAGCATAAGGTGTGTAAACTGGAGCAGGAGGATAACATGGTGTAGGCAACACAGATTGTCTGAAATTGTCTCGCGACAGCACGCCAAATTTCCAAATAGGCTATCTATAATACCAGACTATTGAATGGTAGTGATTATCTCTTCGCTAATACTGCACAGGAATGACAATTTCCTCAACTAGAACTGAAAGTAAAGCAATTTTGAGAAGAGAACGCACCTGTCCTTTGATAGTTCATCGATGAAATCAAGAACCCTTAAACTGCAGGGAAATCTGGCTTTGGTCTTATGAGACATTTCTCCATCCTCTAAATACTGGGGCGATAAAGACAACCTGGTGCCATAAAGAGACAGTATTTGATTGGTCCTTCTGTAAATATTCCAAAAGATGTTTGGGCCACAGATAGATCATTATAACTCCAAGTCTGAGTGTAACTTTGTAGATAGAACCTTTTTGTTTTCTGAATAAAACACCCAAAATTAATTTTATTTTTTAAAAACACCTTAAATAATGTTCACAAGTTATACCAGAGTAAGAATATGTAAATAACTAAATTTTGACAAAAATGTCAGATAGAACTTGATTATTCTAGGGTAGCGAGATGTTGTTTAAAATATTGTTTAATTAAAAAAATGTATTGAATCTTAAATACAATATATTTTATTCACTCATTTGTTATGAAAAAATAATAATAAATGACTAAAGATGATATTACACATTGGCAATTAAAGCATAACGTTTTAATGTAAATAAAACTGAAATTAACAAATTTCCTTTAACAAATTATAAATATATTTATTTTCGATATTGTCGAAGCTTCGACAGCTAAACAGTTGGGTGCACTGTTCTCATATGCCGGCATTATAAGAGATTTGGTTTTTACAAATTCGACATTGTGCTCTTACATTGCCAACCTTATTGAAATGCATTCAAATGCTGCTTCGCTTCCAACATTCACTATTTCTTTTGCTGTTATTTTACTCACAGGTGTTCTCCCACTCTCTACTTGGCTGTGTGTGTGTGTGTGAGTGAGTGCTCTGCTGCTGGCCAATTTCAGTTGGCAAGGCAACCCTCCCTCACGCATCGTTGATTGAAAGGAAAAAAAGGCACGAACGAACAGGCAGTCTGAGCAGTCAGGACGAATGTGTTCGCTGAAGCATATAGGCTTATGTTGTTTATTTTCCTCTTTGTATTTCTTAAAATCTTTTGATTATTCACATCTTATTTTTATTTATTTATATATAAATAAATTTGGCCTTTCTGATATGCGAGTCGGCTCCCAACGTTCACATAAAAGAGCCAGCACTAATATCCACCAGTAACCAGAGTACATCAAACCACGAACGGAATATCCAAATGAACGACTAACACACGTAACGTAAAATCAAACAGCATAATCATCAATGACCGACAACCTCTCTCTGTCTGTCCCGCTTATAACCGTTACCTTAACTAGCTACGTAACCACGGCTGAATGTCGTTATTAATCAGGCTCACAAGAGATACCAGGCTAACCTAGCCCTATGCTAGCAGGGACAGACTGGGAGAGAGGTGTCCCAACCCTTAAAGGGACATTTACACATTCTAAACTAAAAACAGCATGCAATGCACTGAATGTAATAATACAAAACAAACTGAAAATAGGCAATATAGGATAAGGAGTTCATTCTCAGTTCATGTGCGCCAGTCTTCCCTGGGCTCACAGTACCCCCCCTCACAAAGGCCACCACTCCGGGGAGGCCAGACCAAAGGGGAGGGCCGGAGGGCCGAAAATACCTCCAAACAGCCAGGACCCCTACCCAAAGCACTCACACAGGCGAGAGAATTACAAGAGAAGATGATGCTTGGATGTGCTAGAATGTCTTATCTGGATGATGCTCAAGGTTGTAGTCCCTGATTACTATAAAGAGCAAGGGATGTTTATTTATCTAGGGCAATCAGACCAACCAGCTAATGAGACTAACTGTTCCCCACGTGCCAGATTTCCAACAACACGATCATTGAAATCTCTTCAGATGTGTATTCTTTTGTAAATAAATAATTAATTCACATTTTGCAACTATCAATTCTCCTAGATGCAAAATGCCCTGTGAATAGCCACTACAGCCTTTGTGCCCAGGATTGTCAGGCCACATGCCAGAGCCTGTCAGAACCAACTGGCTGTAATGATCTGTGCAAAGAGGGATGTGTCTGTGATGCTGGCTTCTTTCTTAGTGGGGACCAATGTGTGTCTAGCACCCAATGCGGTTGTCTTAACAAAGGCAGATACTATAGAAATGGACAAGTCTTCTACTCTAACAACTGTCAACAAGAATGTACATGCAACGGCACGGTAGGACTGATAAAAGACTGAAAAATAAGGCTATCAATATTGTTATTGAGCGTAAACCTTTACAATTGTATACAAATCATGTACTAATGGATTCAAATATTTTTAGGTGACATGTGAGCCATTTTCCTGTGGACCCAATGAGAGGTGTGAGGTGAATAATGGTATCAGGTCTTGCCAGGCAGCTGGAAATGGGGTTTGTTCTATTTCAGGAGACCCACATTACAACACATTTGACAACAGCACCTATGACTTCCAAGGCACTTGCACCTATACTGCAGCTACAAGCTGCCACCTGGATGGCACAAGCCTCACCCCCTTCTCTGTGGTGGTGGAGAACGAGAAGTGGTACGCCATGTCATCAGATCCGAAAGTGTCTGTTGCCAAACTTGTGGCGGTGGAAGTCTACGGTAACATCATCATTCTGCGCAGGAACCAAATCGGAATGATCATGGTATGTACTTCCACCCCATGGTATATACAGTCATATTCAAACGTTTAGACAACCTTGACAATTTCCATGATATTCATTTATAAATAATTGTGTGTTTGGATCAGCAATTTCATTATGATCTATCAAATAACTAAAGAACAAAGTAATATTTCAGTAATGTAATGAGGTTCATTGGTAAAACCAAGGGGACATTTCTTGTTAAGGCCAGAAGTGGCAGGTAAAATATCGGAGGCAAATGCGACGGATGGTTAGAGCGGTCAAAAACAGCCCGCAGACCACCTCCAAAGACCTACAACATCCTCTTGCTGCAGATGGTGTCACTGTGCATCGTTCGGCAATTCAGCACACTTTGCACAAGAAGAAGCTGTACGGGAGAGTAATGCGGGAAAAGCCTTTTCTGCACACACGCCGCAAATAGAGCCGCTTGAGGTTTGCAAAAGCACATTTGGACAAGCCAGTTTCATTTTGGAAGACGGTGCTGTGAACTGATGAAACAAAGATTGATTTAGTTGGTCGTAACAAGGGGCGTTATGCATTCCAAGGCAAACACTTGCTACCCACAGTAAAATTTGGTGGAGTTTCCATCATGCTGTGGAGCTGTATGGCCAGTGCCGGTACTTGGAATCTTGTTAAAGTTGAGGGTAGCATGGATTCCATTCAATATCAGCAGATACTTGAGAATAATGTAGAGGACTCAGTCACAAAGTTGAAGTTAAGCCAGGCTGGTAATTTCAACAAGTCAACGACCCAAAACACTGCTCAAAATCTACTCTGGCATTTTTGGCGGCTGTCCATGCTCGGCAACCATCAAACCTAACTGAACTGGAGATGTTCTGCAAGGAGGAATGGTCCAACCTACCTTCATCCAGAATCCAAACACTCATTACAGGCTATAGGAAGCATATCTGTTGGGGTGCCCAAATTTATGCACCTGTCTAGTTTCGTTTTGATGCATATTGCACATTTTCTATTCATCCAATTAACCTAATTTCACTACTGAAATATGACTGTGTCCTTCAGTTATTTGAAAGATGAAATTGCTGATCCAAACACCCAATTTTTTATGAATGAAAACCATCGAAATTGTCAGGGGTGCCTAAACCTTTGCATACGACTGTATTTGGATAGTAAAGCAACATGTTTTAATGTGGCTGTAAGTACACCATTCTTTTGTGAGATCAAATGTTTTGTGACCTTCAATGTGAAGGCATTAACATATATATGTTTTTATTTATTTACAAATGAGAGATTAATATATTTAGTTCCCTCATTTGAAGGGGTAAGTTGGTATTAGGTGAGTAGGGAGATTGTATGAGGTGTTAAAATTACATTTAAAGATGAATGTCTCCTATTATTTAATAGATAAAAAACAAAACTGTTGAGTTTAATGAGAACACCAAGAGAGATGAGAATCTTTTTTGTGTGACAATCTTTGATGAATCAAACACAGCCTGTCTTCCCCAGGTGAATGGTGTCTTGTATAACATCCCACTCAGCCTAAATGATGGAGCGGTTCAGATTTATCAGCTCGGCACAAATGATGTCATCACGACAGACTTTGGGCTAAAAGTCACTTATGACCTTGTGTACCACATCACTGTTACTGTCCCTTCCAACTACTGGGGTAAAACCTGCGGGTTGTGTGGCAATTTCAATGGTAACAAGAATGATGATTTCCTGCTACCTGATGGACAGACAGTCAAAGACGTCAACTATTTTGGGGCATCCTGGAAGGTCAGCGTGCCTGGGGTGATTTGTGAGGATGGCTGCCGCGGAGACGTCTGTCCCAAGTGTGACATTAAGAAGAAGGGAATGTGGAGTGCTAACTGTGATATCATCATTGATCCTACAGGACCACTTTCTGCTTGCCACCAAGAAATAGACCCTGCCTCTTACTTCAGAGACTGCCTCTTTGACGTCTGTATGGCTGAGGGAGAACGGGATATGCTTTGCCACAGTGTCGCTGCTTATGTGTTGGACTGCCAGCACTTCGGAGTAAAGATTGGAAGCTGGAGATCACCAAACTTTTGCCGTAAGTGTTTAGGATTTTTGTTGTGATTCTGATACTACACCACATTTTCAACAGTCAGCACATCAGTTCCATGTAACATTCTATTTACACAATTTGAAGAACAGGTCATGTTCAGGAAAGGACTAATCCCAGTTCTATTCTTTTCAGCATTATCCTGTCCTGACAACAGTCACTATAAACTTTGCCCTGAAACATGTAAAACGTCATGTTCTGGACTCACTGAAATCATCAACTGTCCCACTACCTGTGCTGAGGGTTGTGCCTGTGACAACAACTTCTTCTTCAATGGCACTGGCTGTGTAAAGTGGGAACAGTGCAGCTGCTATGCTGGTGGACACACGCTTAAGGTAGGTATATTTTTCTAAAATGGCAGTTTGCGAGTCTCCACCCTTGGGTACAGCAGTCGCTAGCTGTTTTTCCTCTGTATATTCGAGATCATATAAATATGTCTGCACAGTTGCTAAAAATGTTCGTTTTAGCCATTTTATGAGGGGGTTCCCTGTAAGAATCCTGCAATCTGTCAGAAAAGTTAAGCTTGAAAATCAAATAAATGGTCAAAAAAATGTGCCACAAGCAATTCTTGTTTTATTTTTTTCATTATAATAATCTTTATTTCACTTAGTTCTATATAAAGCATTATTATATTATTCTTTATTAAACCACGTAAGTCATCAGCAACCTGGGAAGAACATATAGTGAGGTGAAAGATTTATGTAAGGAAGATACATTTGGTCCAGCAAAATAAGTATTTATTTCTTATGTTAGTAGTTATGTAACTATATTATGTAACCAGTACTTAAAAAAGCAAAACCAATCAAATGACCAATTTAATGTATTTTATAAATTCTGGTTTTAAAAACAGCAGTTGTCTCAAAGTCACAGATACCCAGCCTATAACTCCAAAAATCAAGCAACAACAACTTGATGGATAGTATCTACATTTTACATTTTATGTCACTTTGAGATGGTCAATCACACTATAAGATTTACCAGCCTCATCTCTGTGCTCTTATCTGCATGTTCACTTGCTTTTTATTCAAGACATATTACTGTTTATTCACTCTCACTTGTATGACACTGCTTTCTGTTGGCTGGGTTTATGTCAAACTATGTCATAGAAAAGTGTGGAGGTATTTGCTGACTGTTGCCAAACCAGCTGTCTAGAGCAGAGTGTACTAGATGTTGATCCTTGTAAGCAGATTTCAGCCCTTCAAACTATGATTTGTGTTTGTGGACTTTGCAGATTGGAGATTCCTTGGTGTCAGACAACTGTCTTGAGGTCTACAAATGCCAGCAAGCTGGAGTTGTTCTGTCACAGCCCATGGCATGCCAGGGTGACCAGAGCTGCCAGGTCCAGGATGGTCGACGGGGCTGCTATCCCAGTGGCAATCTTCATGCAGTGGTAGATGTCATAAAAATAGACACTGACTTCACCCAGTTATTATCCATTTCAACATAATATTGTGTAATATTACATTTGTTAAACTAAACTGAATGTAAGTTGCTATGGATAAGAATGTCTACTTAATTGCTTAAATTATTTTTGAATATTGTGTATCATTAGCAACACAATTACACAATGTCAATGTTTATCTGATTAATGATGTTGGAAATTGACATTGACACTTTTTGAAAATCTAACAGCAAGAGTAGCTTTAAAGCTACATTACACCATATATTCCTCTGTTAAATGACATGGACTCACTACAACCCTCTTGTTCTCTTTCACAGTGAGATATTACATCTGACCATGCTACAACTGATGATCAGGCTTCTACTGGAAAATCACAAATCCTTAAAACACAGTGATTCTTTTGGCAATCATTTGTGACATAAAGTTAATAAAATATTAAAAAGAATGAAATTTTCTACTCATCCTTTCCTCAGATTTACAAAGAAATACCACAAAGTAAATTCAGTCATTTAGCAGATGTTCAAGACCATCAAAATAATCAACATCGGTATTAGTAAGCCACATGTGTAATGATAAACTCCAAGGTCTTAAGAAAAACACTGTTTATTGTAAACAGGTTGTAGCGGTCCAAAACCAGAGGCACATAGGATTTTCCAAGACAGAAAAATTATAAACAAAGCAGGGGTCAGGCCAGCATATCAATATCAGTATAAAGCTGAACCCAAGGCAGAAAGATCATCAAACAAAGCGAAGGTCAAAACCGGAATAACGATAAATAACTGGAATGCTCAGAATGGCGAAAACATATACTCACAATATCTCGCAAAGAGGCAAGGAGAGGTGTGTGACTTAAATACTGCCTGGAGTGAGCAGGTGTGGTGAATTAGGCTAATGGTGTCCGGGTATGGGAAATGTAGTTCTTAGGAGACCTGACTAGGAAGCTGTAGTCCATAGGAAGAAGAACTGGGGAATGGGAATTGTAGTTCTGAGCAACATAAACAAAGGAAGTGGCTGTTTCCAGGGAAGGGGAACTGGGAAACGTTACAACATGTCAGTCATATAAAAATACATTGGTACAATGGTTGCTATCTAAAAAACAAGGGTAATGAAAAGTAACAAATGCAAGTGTCAGTACATGAAAGGCATCTTTATTATGTTGTTACATTCATAATGTTACAATTCCTGATATTTTGTAGACAGTCTATGTAAACATGACTGGAGATTGGTCATGAAACATCTGTTTACATGTCATACCAAGAAGAATTAGTTCTTGTAACTTGGACAAATCCTAAACACAGCAGCTGTTTTGAAATACATTTTCTTTTACAGTGTTATGACAACCAACTGTATATGTTTTGTGATTATTAGTGTCATACGAATGTTCAGTAGTATGTTACTCAATGGCATGCCTAACATCCTAAAATTGATTTATTCACTGCTCTTGCAGATTTGGCCAACCATGACATGCACTCACTGTAAGTCACACTGGATAAGAGTGTCTGCTAAATTACTAAAATGTTGGCTCAGGAATTCCACCAATAATTCAGAAGTAGCCATTTTCAACTACAACATTTACCATCAAGACAGAACTGCTAAAGGTGGCAGAGTCACAATCTATTGTAGAGAGAGTCTACAGAGCTCTGTTATATTATCCAGGTCTGTGCCCAAACAGTTTGTGCTTTAAAAAAAAATCTAGAAATAAGTCTGCCACTGTAGATGCCTGTTACAGACCCCCTTATGTCCCCAGTTGTGCCCTACACTGTAAAAAAAGTTATTTCACAGGAATTCACTGTATAACTTAACAGATTTTTTTCTTTTTTTTCTACATTAAGTGTAAATGCCATAAAAATACAGAAAGAAATATTTAAAAAAATAACCATTAAATAAAGGTTGTAATCTGTAAATTGATATTAAGAGACACTATAGTTTTTTTAAATCTACATGTAATTCCACTGAGTATAAATTTGAGGCATCTTTCAGTTTTTTTTACAGTTAAACTTTGAATATAATGTTAAAAAAAACTTTTTTTAACAGTATAAAGTAGTAGTCAGACAGCAAAAGTTGCCAGACACTTACCGTGAAATTACTTAAAAAAAACATTAAGTTATTCTACAATATTTTTTTTTAAACTATTGATATTTCCAGTACATTTTTACAGTCCAACTGTTGCAGAATTAAAAATAACTCTTGTTATAAAATATTTCTAGACTGTTAAACAAATGTATAAATCTTTATAGAAACAACTTAAAATATTATAATATAAATGAAGACTTTTTGTACAGTTTTCCTTGGTAGATGCATTAGATTATCAGTAACACTTTATTTTGAGAGTCCATCTCTAGATTCTCTACATATTATCTGCATACTGTCAACAACATTTTAACAAACTATCTACTAACCCTAATCCTAACCTTAAACATTCCCCTTATGTTAAACCTAACCTTAACCCATACCCTAAAACATATTCTAAACTTACCCCTACCCTTAAAATACACAATTAGTTGCTTATCAACAGATGGTTTGTTGATAGTTTGTTGATAGTCATATCATCAACAAACTATCTGTAGAGCACATACAGATGGAATGTCAGACTCTCCAAATAAAGTGTAACCAGATTATCAAATCCATCCATAAGAACTCCCTGTCAATGTACAGATCTTTTTAATCAAAACACAAAAATAATATGTCAAATTACCCTTTGAAAGCCCGTTAATAGTATCTTAAAAGCTTTAGGCATTTATTTTATATGATTATCCAATCCAATTCAATGGGCCTATTTTAACGATCTGAAAGGCAAGTATCAAACGCGAAACGCAAGTTACATTGTGGGAGGGTCCCGGGCGCTGTTGCTATTTTACCGGCGGGATAAATGATTATTGCGCCCGACGCATATCTAAAATGGGTAGGTCTAAAGTAGCTTCATTAGTCATAGGTGTGGTTTGGGCGTAACGTGCAATAAACCAATCAGATCGTCATCTCACATTCCCTTTAA
>JACXGM010039753.1:0-10499 GCA_016801145.1 Umbra pygmaea
ACTTTACACTGTGGACTTCACACTCTGGTTACCTAGCCCTATACACTTTACACTGTGGCCTTCACACTCTGCACTGAATAAAATAGCCATCTCTACTTACTAAAAGTAAGTCAACTTTTTGCATCAAATTTTTAAATAGTTCGAACAAGCCACATCTTTGTATAGGATAGCTTCGGAAAGATTGGGCTTGCTGGAACTACCAAAATATTATAAAAGTTGGTCTACCAAAAAGTTAAAAGTTGACTTACGGTTAGTAAGTAGAGACAGCTGTTTCTTTTCAGTGTGGTTAACTAGCCCTATAATTTTTTTGCGAAAAAATATATTTTTATATGTGCCTATAGTTTTTTTAAACATACAAATATATTTATTATATGGCCATATAGTTCATACATATATTTACATATTTGATTTTGGCCATTTTCAAATATGTTTTAATATGTCTAAAATATATGTAAATATATTGACATAAATCAAGCAGTCGCGGGCGGTGCAGTGGCATGCACTGGCAGTCTGCCAGCAACACTGAAAATGCCTTCACAGGTCCGGTATAAGGAGATATCCTCAAAATAAAAGCCTATCACACACAGTTATCCCGCAAACCAACTAATGTCTGGTACCGTTAGAAAGAGAAAATTCGGCAAATAATGAGTGGTAGATTGTTTATTCATTAGAGCCGGAGATATCTCACCTCAAAGTTTTTAGACTGTCTTTGTTTTACTAAAAACAATACAGACAGGAATTAGGAAGTGAAAATGACAAACTAACAATACTGCAATGATGTAGGACATCATTCTGCACAAAACCAAAAATTTCTGAAATGGATAAATAGCTGGGTTTTAACAAATGTATAGGAAAAACTCTCAAATTTTGAGGTGCAATATCTCTGGCTCTGATGAACCAGCATAGACAATATACCACTTATTATTTGCAGTCGAATCTTTCCAACGGTACCAACCATTAGTTGCTAGCATAGGGTTTGCGAGATCACATTTGACAGGCTTTAATTTTGAGGATTTCTCCTTATACCAGACCTGTGACATCAATTTTAGTGTGCATACCCAAACGTCACTGCATGGTCCGCTGCTCCTGTCATGTGTTTATTCTATTATCTATTCGTATCTTTGAAATATTTTTTCAGAGCAATAGCATTCCTGTTGTTTTTATAATAGGTCTCTTTTGAAATGTAAACTTGGAGTACAATGAGAATCATTATACTGAAACTGAAAAATGTGCTATATGTACAATGACTAAAGTCAAAACCTTGGAGATGGTTAAACATTCCAATCCTGGCAGCTGTAAGATAATGTGAATATAGGCCTTATTAAATAGAGATGACTGACCAATACACAGTAAATTTTTTGCTTACAATGCATTTTATTAAAATTATGCTAATATATTTTGTACAATTTACAGATTTTGACTCTTATTTGTATAAGATAGTAGTTAATGTAATGCAATATGGCCTAAACTGGTGGTTATTTTTGGTTTGTTTCATTGCCAACCATAGTTATAAACTCACAATAACTCATAAAAAATAATGTTTTTAAGGTTTATTCCATGATGAGAAGTGCTTAAAATACTGAATAAACATATATTTCATTATCTTAACATATTATATTACATGTTAAAATATATAATATGCAATGTATTAAGATATTGTGGGAAGCGCAATATATGTATATTTGAATAACATATTCAGGACACATATGTACATATATTTTTGCATGATTTTTCCGTGTGGGCTTTTATGGCTCCAAATTCTTACATAACTCTCTCATTCCTCTAATTCAATTCCCCTAGGCTGCTGTGAGGTGAGATGCAGCCTGGGAAATGCAGTCTAAATCATTGAGGATATTATCATCCCTGTTGTCATGTGCTGAGAAGAGACTAAGCCATTCAATGTAATTTGTCATCTGAAGTAACGGCCTGTAACTGCTGCTCTCTCCTGCACTCAAGCAGTCGAAGTGAATTGCCTTGGCACAGGTCAGGAGCCTATAAACACCAAGGTGGTTGTTAGATCAAGTCCTTGTCATCCAACTGTTAAACAAAACTGGGGCAAACATGTCAATCTCTGAAACGCTTCACATAGCTTTTGCTCGATTGAATAGGTCAGATGGTCATCCCAAAAAAGCGAAAACCAATACACATCTGAGTAAGCTCACCTGAAGTGAATATGTTTCAGACCCATGTCATTAGTTAACAATGAGCATTAACAAGCTCACCTGAAGTGAATATGTTTCAGACCCATGTCATTAGTTAACAATGAACATTAGCTCAGCATTCACGCTAGAACCAAACCTTAGCAAGCTAAGCTGAAAAATGAAATTCCATTTAATTGTGCAACTTTTGGTCTATATGGGGTAGTAGGCTAAGTAGCTGCCTTGCAGGACAAACTACATAATGATAGCCAGTGATTGGAGCCTGACTATGGGTTCTCTGTCTTTCCCCAGACCTCTGGAACAAGGCAGTAGAAATTAGCACAGCGCTGCCCGGGATATGAGTTAGAGAAATTGGATAATCTATCTTGCCAAGTCGCTCTCCAGCGACTCCTTATGTTCAGATCAGGCACCTGCAAATTCAATCAGGGAAGTATAGTTGATGAGCGTCAATCATCCCACACATGATCTGACTGACAGCTTCCATGTTGGATGAGCAGTGTGAAAAGAGTCGGTGTAACAGGTGTCCCATGGTGGGAGATCTGTTCCATGGAACTGAGACATGGACTCATTTAAATATATGTATTTATTGTTTATTTGGGTATTTTGTGTTTCTAAGAATGGCCAGTGTAAAGCACTGTAGATTTGTGTTCATGTTATGTTGTATATGTAGATGGTATGATTAGCGCCACCCCCTGGACTCCTATAGTGATTTCCAGGTTTCCATAGTGAGATGATAGTAAGGCTTGTTTAGTCTAATTGCCTATTGCTATCAGCTGAGGTTATTAATTAAGGATTAATACAGTGTTTGACCCCCTTTTCGCCTTCAGAACTGCCTTAATTCTATGTGGCATTGATTCAACAAGGTGCTGAAAGCATTCTTTAGAAATGTTGGCCCATATTGATAGGATAGCATCTTGCAGTTGATGGAGATTTGTGGGATGCACATCCAGGGCACGAAGCTCCTGTTCCACCTCATCCCAAAGATGCTCTATTGGGTTGAGATCGGCTGACTGTGGGGGTCATTTTAGTACAGTGAACTCATTGTCATGTTCAAGAAGTTCAAAAAAATTTGAAATGATTCGAGCTTTGAGACATGGTGCATTATGCTGCTGGAAATAGCCGTCAGAGGATGGGTACATGGTGGCTATAAAGGGATGGACATGGTCAGAAACAATGCTCAGGTAGGCCGTGGCCTTTAAACAATGCCTAATTGGGACTAAGGGGCCTAAAGTGTGCCAAGAAAACATCCCCCAAACCATTACACCACCACCACCAGCCTGCACAGTGGTAACAAGGCATGATGTTCTCATTCTGTTTATGCCAAATTTTGACTCTACCATCTGAATGTCTCAACAGAAATTGAGACTCATCAGACCAGGCAACATTTTTCCAGTCTTCAACTGTCCAATTTTGGTGTGTACTTGCAAATTGTAGCCTCTTTTTCCTATTTGTAATGGAGATGAGTGGTACCCGGTGGGGTCTTTTGGTGTTGTAGCCCATCCGCCTATATGTTTTGCGTGTTGTGGCTTCACAAATGCTTTGCTGCATACCTCGGTTGTAACGATTGGTTATTTCAGTCAAAGTTGCCCTTCTATCAGCTTGAAGCAGTCGGCCCATTCTCCTCTGACCTCTAGCATCAACAAGGCATTTTCGCCCACAGGACTGCCGCATACTGTATGTTTTTCCCTTTTCACACCATTAATTTTAAACCCTAGAAATGGTTTTGCGTGAAAATCCCAGTAACTGAGCAGATTGTGAAAAACTCAGACCGGCCCTATGGCACGAACAACCATGCCACGCTCAAAATTGCTAAAATCACCTTTCTTTCCCATTCTGACATTCAGTTTGGAGTTCAGGAGATTCTCTTGACCAGGACCACACCCCTAAATGCATTGAAGCAAATGTCATGTGATTGGTTGAGTAGATCATTGCATTAAGGAGAAATTTAACTGGTTCCTAATATTCCTTTAGGTGAGTGTATATATATATATATATATATATATATATATATATATATATTTGTATTCAGCATCCCATGCCGCTGCGAGAGCATGCTAGAATATGTTATCATTGTGCACTCGCTTTACTGGTTCACCTGCAACTGTACTGATTGATATAACCCCTGGATGCTTCATTATATAAGATCTACAAACCATCCACCTGCCTTGGGTCTCCCTCTCTCCAATACTCACAAGCTTAACTGTGACAGTCAGCCTCGGCAACATCAATTCAATTCAACATTGTTATTAATCCCACAAGGGGCAATTGGTTTAGAGGAGATAAAGCAACACACATGTACAACAACACACAAGCCTACATAAAGGCCTACACAAAAAAGTTGTTCTCATTTAGAAGTCGAATTGCAGAAGGGTTAAAAGAATTTGAGTGACGGTTAGTTTTAAAAACAAGTCAAATATAGCAACGTCTTGACGGCAACAGAGAAAATTCACTCTGAAGAACATGATCTGGAGAAGACAGAATGCTTTCCATAAGATTTGTTGGTTACAGGGAGAAGTTAAATCTCTCTGTTTCACACCAATCATTTTAGAGCAGGTTTTGACTAAATTGTTCGAGCTGTTTCTGTCTTTAACTGTAAGACTGTGAAACCAACAAATAGAAGAAAAAGACATTAGGCTTTCAATAAAAGATTGATAAAGCGACAGAGGATGACAGGCCTAACAGAGAAGGAATTTAGTCTCCTGAGTAGGTGAATACTCTGTTGCCCCTTTTTCACAATAGCCTCAGTATTCACACTAAATTTCTGGTGGTCATCAAAGATTGTGACCATTTCAACATTGTCATTGTGAATAATGGACTCCATGGCTGCAGCTTTATGCCGTCTGAAATCAATAAGAAGTTCCTTGGTTTTTGAAACATTTAAGTCCAAGACGTTTTTGTCACACCAAGAAACAATGTCAGGGAGAGCCTTCCTATGATCAGATGCTGAACCATGGAGAAGGGACAGCAATACCGTGTCATCTGAAAACTTGATTAAGTGACTACCCTCCTGAGAGCTCCTACAGTCATCAGTATACTTAATAAAAAGAAGAGGACAGAGAACACAGCCTTGTGGTGAGCCTGTGAACTTAGTTAGAGGGTCTGAGAAATGTTTGTTCACTAAGACCCTCTGCTCACGAACCAATCACAAAATTTAAATCCACAAAACAAGCTGTTGAGGCAAATTAAAATCACATTTCAATTTCTGTATTAAAAGGTGTGGCTGCATTAAATTAAACACTGAGGAAAAATCTGCAAATAGAAGCCTGACATGAGCTTGTGGTTTTTCTAATTGTTTGTATAAATGCTATTCAGAATAAAAAGCTTTTTTTGCATCCTCAACACCTCTTCCTCCCTTTTGGCCAAAATGAAGAGGATCAAATTTCTCTGCATATGACAGAATAAGCTTTTTAATACATTTTTCAAATGTCTTCATTAACAAAGAAGTGAGGGCGACCCGTCTAAAATCATTGAGTTTCTTGGGATTAGTGATCTTCGGCACTGGAATAAATATGGAAGATTTCCAGATAACCGGGATTTGACCGCATTCCAGTGACATCTGGAAAATATGATGTTAAACACCACTGAGCTGGTCAGCACAGTGGTGAAGTATACGCCCACCAACATTATCCAGGCCAGGAGCCTTCCTGATGTTGACCCGTTTGAGAAAGTTCCCGACAGAGTCTTGTTCAATAAAAATATCACTGCTAGACAAAGCAAGTCATTCCCTGAGGAGGGATATACTCTCAGAGAAATCATATTTTTCAAAGCAGGAATAAAACATGTTAAACCTATTTGATAGATCTGCTTCATTTATTCCCTCTATTTTGATAGGTTTTCTATCTCTTCCACTGTCTTTCTGGGTACATGAGGCCATGGATTTAATGTCCCTCCAAACTGCACGCAAATCACCACTAATATACTTATGTTTATCCTTGTTCTTATATGTACTCTTAACTTTCCTAATTTCATTCCTCAACTCTCTGTTTATTTCCATCTTTTCCTGAATGTCCCCTGTGTAAAAAATCGTTTTTGTTTTAATTAAGACCTGTTTTAGTTCTTTAGTAACCCATGGTTTATTGTTAGGGAACATAGTTATATTCTTACAGGGGATATTAGTGTCCAAACAAAAGGAGATATAGGAAGAGACAGACTCTAACAGCTCATTTAAATCAGAACATGAGTTGTAGAATCTCAGTCTGTACATTCAAAACAGGCTTGTAAGCTAGCAATACTGTTTCCTGACCAGCATTTCACAGATTTTACTGACTGCTCTATACGATTACAGATAGGCTTGTATTTGGGCATCAGAAGTACACTATTATGGTGAGACGCACCAAGATATTGCCTAGGCAGAGATCTGTAAGCTCAGGGAACTGAGCCATAACAGTCAATAGTAGAGCCTTTTCTGGTCGTTGCACAGGTGACATTCTGTTTATAAGCTTTCAGTGACTTGTGATTAAAATCCCCTAAAATGAACTTGGAGGCATCGGCTGAGTGACAATTTAGTCTGTCAGTCACCTCTACAACATGTGGTTGGATGAACAATGTGAGCGCACTTCACCATCTCTCGTCTGTCGAGGGGGGGTTGCGGAGCTGCCGACGTAGCAGGGTTAATGGGAAAAAATGGACAAGACCAATTGGGATGGGAGAACATGGGGAAATTGATAACAAATATATATATAATGGTAAGAATAATTTAGCAACCTAAAGATCTCCCCATCTCTTTCCACGTTCAATTGCTTTCTACAGTCATATTCATTTGTCATCTGTTGCAGACTGTCCTGTCACAAGCACCTATACTGTTTTCCATTCCTCTCCTGTGTTTTAAATGCATTTTGAAACTTCCTGGTTCCTTCACAGCAGCCTGTTATGCAATAAAACCCTGTGTGTTACCTAATAATATGCATCCTGTCCCCATATTGCCGACTCCACCCCCCCCCCCAAAAGAAGACCCAGCTATTTTCAGAGCAGCCAAAATCATTTGTAAATTCCCCCGCCAGACTGCCTATATAGCTGGAGTGCTTAAGAAGCCTCCCCTCTGACACAGTCTTCTCCATCTGTCTGCAGGTTCTGCACAACTGCAACTGAATACACCATGCACTCCACTCAGACAATTCCCAAACTGTAATCGAATGACTACCTCAATAATGTCAGTGTCTCTAGCTAGCAAGGGTCAGAGTTTCCTATTGCGTACAGTACACCATTCCAATCCAAGAGGTTGTGTCTCTATAAGTGGCTATGGATCAAGATTGATCCAACATGGCCACCTCAGACAGGAGGTGATGTCACAGCTCTACTCACCCCCTCTGCAGGGTACGCCTCCCAGCCCAGATCACCCAGAGCAGACATGGAGTCCAGTAATGTGACTGGGGACAGAGAGAACACACTGGTTAACACAACACAAAATACTGAGAACACACTGGTTAACACAACACACAATAAACTGAGAACACACTGGTTAACACAACACAATATAATGAGAACACACTGGTTAAAACTAGAGCCTGACCGATATATCGGCGGGCCGATATTATCAGCCAATCTTAGGCATTTTCCAAACTATCAGTATTGGCAATTATAATGGCAGATAAATGAATATTTGAAAAATTTGTTAAAAGCCTGCCTCTACTGGAATGGAGCTATTGAGGACTGACTGATCCAATACACTACCTCATATACTGTATCTAGTTAATATTTTGCTGTTGTTGTTAGCTATCAGAACTTATAGAACTTAAAATAATTTTTGTATTTTATACATTTTATTTATCAGAACTTTAATATATTTTGATGTTCTTCTGTTCTGTCTTGACAAAACAAATATGTTTATTTTTAATCTGCATTATCATATTATTTTAGTAATAACTGTTAGGGAAATCTGTTTATATTTTGTTACTCATTTCTGGATTTTTTTTAGAATATGTATCTGACTTTTTATCACATTTTTAAATTACCAAATATTTGTATTGGTATCGACCCAAAAAATCCTTTATCGGTCGGGCTCTAATTAACACAACACAATATACTGAGAACACATTGGTTAACACAACACAATATAATGACAGCACACTGGTTAACACAACAGACAAACTACTGAGAACACACTGGTTAACACAACACACAATATACTGAGAACACACTGGTTAACACAACACAATATACTCAAAACACACTGGTTAACAGCACACACTCCTGAGACCACACTGGTTAACAGCACACACTACTGAGACCACACTGGTTAACACAACACACACTACTGCTGGTAGACAACAGCTGTGCTGTCGGCTCAAAGCTGTGTGTGAGGCCAGATCAATGAGACAAGTACAACAGCACCCTGGGAGCACACATACTGGATCACCTGAATGGTGACCCAAACAACCGCACACCTTTACCAGTCTTCTCGGACAGGAATGAGAAAGAGGACGGGAAAGACAAAGGGGCAAATGAGACAGAGAGGAACAGCCACGTGAAGGATGAAAGCACACGCATGGAGAGGTAGATGGAAGAATGACGTACACACACAGAGTTGGAGGGAGGCTAACAACTGCAGAGTGTGTATTTAGATTCAAACGAAGACAGTTTCTCCCACAGCATGTGAACTGCTCTTTCCCTGCCTGACGCCATTCAGTCCTAATTACGGCCTCAACACTGCCAACCATTCATATTTAATTAGCCTCCATCTGCAGAGTTCTGCTTGCCTTATCTCTCACTCTATCTATCGCTCTTACTCCTCTACCTCTCTACCTCTCTCGCTCTCACCTTCCATCTCTCTCTGTATCTCTTCCTCTATCTCCTCGTGTCTCTTGCGATATGGCCGTCTCATTCGCACACTGTACTCTCCAATGCTCCATCTCGTATTCTGACCCAGGTATAAGTGGGTCTCTGCTCTCAGCCTGAGGCCCCAGTAGCACAGCTACCCAGGCAGTTGGACTAACCTGAAACACCATCATTTCACTTTATCAAATACAGCCAGATATTAGGCAGTTTTTCATGGCAACCAAAATCAAATCTTACTCTCTAAAGCCTGTTACAGAGGAGCATATTGAAGCTGGTTAAATTTCTGCAGATGTATTCTTCATTTTTGTTGGAGGATGATGAAAAACAATGTAGGAGAAAAGATATGTGGCATCATTTGATAAAATGTAGCTACTTCACGATGCCCGTTAAATGGTCAAACCCTTTTAGCTTTACAAGCTTTTCCCATTCTGGAAAAAAGATCCTACTTAACAACAGAAAAAAGTCATATTTTCATCCTTCTCCGGTTCCACGTTTAGATATTTAGCCTTTCCCGTCTCTGGCCTTGTCCACAGAGGGACGCTGGGCCCACGGGTTGTAGGAACGGAATTTTCTCTGAACGTGACATTTCTAAATGAACAAAAGCAGCACTGGGGAGATAGTGTGCAAGGTGAGTGGGTCATTTTTCTTGTCCGCAGGTGGCAGTACTAACACAAGGACCACATTCAGCTCTCTCCGTCTCTTTCCTTTTCTCCCTCTCTTTTATTCTCTCTATGCATTTATCTAGTTCTATTCTCTGTGTTGTTATCTAAGTAAGTCACTGTCCACATCTTGTTGGGATGTGATGTGTCTGTACACGTGGAGACCTGGTGTCGCCACAAAGATTTCTCCAGTAGGAAAATGGAATTTGTGGCTTAGATTTTAAGTTTAGGGAAAATGTATAATTGTGCACAGCGTTAAAATTAGGTTTTAGATGTAGGCATTACAGGTTTGGGTTAGGAAATACACAACTTGGTTTATTCATCTGGGTTAAGTCCCAGCTCCCCACAAGGATAGAAAACTAACATTGTGTGTGTTTGTGTGTGTGTTTATTTGTGTGTGTGTGTGTTTGTATGTGTTTTTGTGTGTTTCTATGTTTGCCTGTGCGTGTGAGAAAGATAGAAATCTACAGCAGAGAAGCTGTGCTGTAAAGGTCAGGTCCAGATCTTAGCCCAGCCTGACTGGTAAAGCACTGTTGGACTCCAGCATTCAGCGCACAGACACACATGGAAACCCGTAATGAACAGTGAACATGTCTGCTGACCTCTAACAGTGCTACTGACCACACCATCACAGTGTTCAATCAGGGCCTTGGGACCCTGGCTCACACACTTTCTGTCATGGCAACTCCTGTCAATAGCACTTATCACTTGTGATCAATGACCCATCCTCTCATCAATAACACATCAGTAACTGTATCCTTTCTGCTGCTGACACCACTAGTGTGTGTGTGTGTGTGTGTGTGTGTGTGTGTGTGTGTGTGTGTGTGTGTGTGTGTGTGTGTGTGTGTGTGTGTGTGTGTGTGTGTGTGTGTGTGTGTGTGTGTGTGTGTGTGTGTGTGTGTGTGTG
>JACXGM010039754.1:0-10498 GCA_016801145.1 Umbra pygmaea
GTAGGGTGTAATGTAGCTTTAAAGAAATACATAACCAAGCGAATGCCTTCGCCGCGTAGCGAAATGTAATTTTGTTTTCCGACACAAAAGCGCTCATCAGAGTGCTATCCCACAAGTCCCTGTATAGCCGCGCATCCGAATTTCAAGTGTCGGCTAGATTGACTATAGATTTTCGAGTGTCGGCTAGGTTGACCGCAGTAATTGGCAAAAGATTATAAAATATATATATTTACAAGTACAACATGAAATCACACAAACCATTTTCATGTATGAATCAGGCACCTGCCACCTGCAACCAGGCAAGTGAAAAACAAGGGCGTATGCACACAACCTGCCAGGTGGAGAAATAACAATGTCACAGACCACAGTCTCCGTGACGGACATACTGCTCCAGGGCACAAAGCGTCAAAGTCTCACCCAGCCGAAGCCCACACACACAAACCCATTGGTTTTGCTGCTGTACTTTGAGAGACCACTCTAACGAACACTTAAGCCAACTGACTGACATGGTCAGCGAGGGACCATTTCAATTTTAATGAAAGAAAAGCAGTGCCGTGTTCTTCGATGCACCCCATACCGTGAGCTGTGCCATCCCCCTTCAACCGTGATTAAATAAAAGACTGCGTCACACGCACACCTTTGCTCGTTTCTTTCGGACACAATTACGGCCAGCGGTGTTGATGTGAGGAATAACGGAGGTGGAAAAGACAGGTCTGCTCAAAGCGATGTATGCCTCACAGTGTCTCCTCGCTGCAGAGGAGACATGTTCTGGATCCCCAGGGAACAAGACGGAAAGCAGAACCGCTGCATATTTAATTACCATGCCTGCATTGGTCATGCTGTTCACCAATCGACATTGGCCCATCAGAAATCTCACATGCCCTATAGCACACAGTTAAACAACTACTGTATCTCTTCCTGGTCAGTCCAGCTGCTGATTGGTCGGAGGTCCCTGAACAGTCATGGTAATAAGATGCCAAGGACCAAATCCGGCTTAATTAAAAGAACACCAGCATTGCCACGTACGTAGCACCACGTAAAACACTTTTGAACTGTGGAAATTAGACAGGATACAATTGCTAGATTAAATCTCCAAAACAACAAGTGCAACACAAGTGTCAGCCATGATGCTTCCTTCTCTCACTTACAGATGAATTACGTCCTTTGGATTGGGCTTTACATGGTGGTCAGAAGGGATTAGATTTCATAATCTCATAGGAACATCAAAGACATATAATTGGATTTTCATCCTTTTTTCTATGGTTTGATTAATGTAGAAACATAATTTATTTGCCAATTTATATGCCCTCGTGTACCACTGAATTTCTAGGGATGCGTTTACACTTTTATTACTAGGAATAAAAGTAATGGAATACAGAACCCCATAACGTCATTAATACCGGAGGATGAATAAATAATATTAGTCCATGAATAATTTGAAGATCAAAACTCTTTTAATCAGATTATATTTATGTGAATCATGTTAGACCGTGTAATCAGATGACGTTTATTATGATGAAGGAATTCGATTATGGAGTTCAGTTGTGAATTTGGGACATACAGTAGCTGTTGGGTTAATGCCTTTGCAAAGAGAAATGATTCAGTCAGGTCACTGTTAATATTAATGAGACAGCAGATTTTTACACAGATATCTGAATTAAAACAACACTTTATAGATTATGTTTAAAAACCAAATTGGAGTGACAGCAAGGTGATCTAAACTGCCCTTTCTAAATCGTCTCCATTGATCTCCACGCCCTCTTGATATCCATCTATATTTCTCTTTCCTATCTCACGCTGTCTTGGAACAAAGTCCCATGTGGTCTTACGAAAAAGAAAGTGTGATGGCATAATCGACATGCAGGATTTCCACAGATCTCCATATTTATCTGAGGGATAACACCTCACAGGCTGAGCAATCTGGCTCTCCAGATCGCCCGCTCTCTCCCTATCTCTCTCTCCTGTCTGCCTCCATTTCTCCAGCCTCTCTCTCAGCGCTGTGGCCTCCCAGTGGGTGATCACCACTCTGAAATGATGTGACCTGAAAGGCAGCAGTGTTTAATGAGCAGCGCAGGGCATGTGAGTGGAAAGACAACAGGTGGACGTTCAGATTGATGCACCACAGCTGGGGAAGCATCGCTATTCTTGCCAGCTGTCGGCCACGCAAAACGAATAAAAAAAATATTACATTTACAGCGGACCTAACACGACGACAAGACGTTTCTCTATTCCTATCTCGTTGGCAGGACGGGAAAATCATTTATATATTTTACATGGAGATGTTGTTCCTTCCTTTGGTTTTGTGACACTTGGCTTTTCTCATAGCGGTTGCACCATGTAAATATTTAAACACGTGTGTCTCCTGGTAAACCAACAAAGCAGGCCTTCTGCCGAGAGGGATCTAGCGTCCGATCTGAATCTTGATGCGCGGGGCCTGGGTAACGACACACTCCCAACGTGGCAAAGCAAAGAATCGACTTCATTGCTCAGGCCAGAGGAAATATAGTAGGCTAAATTGCTTTAATTTAGTTGGTGTTGCTCTGTGAAGTTGTGGCCCTGAAAGCCCAATGCTGTGTCCACCTTCATTACTCTGCAATCGATCATCATCTGTGAGGCCACTTCTTTGGAAATGACTAGGCTACATGCTCTTAAAGATCTCAGCCAAAACAATGGTGGAAAACACAAACTGCTTCTAGTTACCAGAAGTGCAAATGAGGCTACACATTTCACATGCTGTCACAAGAAATTGAAAACGTCAATGCAATGAAGAACTTTAATTTAATGTTTCCCATCAATAGCTCTAATAATGAACAATAAAATAAAGACAAAACAACAGCTACATCAAAACCATGTTAAGGCTGAGAACAGTGTTTTGGAATATAGTGTAATGGCATGAATTATGTATAATTATTTTATTACTCAAAGTGTTTTTGAAGCAGTTTGTCAACCATGCAAGAAGCTGTCCAACACAAGTGCTATCATGCATCGTGGCCAGCAAACGGTGTGAATATTGGCACATGAGATTAGATGCTAGCATGTTTGCTCCAAGTTTAGAGGCTGTTTCTATGGTAACAAAGCCATCTCCACTCTCATTGACAGGCCCTTGATTCCTCCAGTGAAAACTGATGAGAATCACGAGTTTTATGACAACTTTTAATGCCGACATTAAAATAATGGCATAAAACTATCTCTAAAAGTCTTTAATTAAGACAACACACTTGTGCAAAGGTATGTATACATGAATGCCTACATTTATGATGCATTTTAACTGAACTGATTAAAGGCCCATAACATCCAGTGGTGGGATGCATTAAACCAAGCTTGGCAGCTGAGTCCCTATAAGTCAATAGAATTTAAAATAAAAATGTTTGTATTGGTCAGAAATGTTGCCCCTAAATATAGGTGTATGTCGTCATCAGCTACCACTGTGTTTCACCGAATTCAGTAGGCCCATGTGGCAGTTATACCTCCTTTTGTCAAGTGCCGTGCTGCACTGTGGTCAGCGAGATGCAAGGCGTTGCTCCTAGTGGCTCAACAAAGACGCTGCACCCTGCCTGAATTACCTATGATGATGACACGGTTCTGGCAGAGCTGTCATCACTCTATTCTGCCATGCCCCCTATTCTCCCTCTTCTGTCAGCAGTGTGCTCAGCCAGCCGCACGGCCGTCACCTCATTGACCACAGCAGATTTTCCCTTCGGTACCCTTAAACAAATATTCATGAATCATACTTTTGGTTTGTTTGTAGATCCATCTTTATAGGAAGGGAAAACCACTCAGGCTATCTACACCGGTTGTTCAACAGATGCTGTGCTTAACTCTGGCAGAGCAGATGTTAATGATTTAGTCTTTTTTCCACATTAAAGCACTTTGCCTCGACAGCCACACATTGGCCTATCAGAGGAATCAAGCGTTTGTCACCGAAGAAAATGGCTAATCACTTAGAGCCACCTGTGTAAGATTACTCTTCATCGTACCCAACCGATTAAATCTAAGATAAAAGATAATGAACGGTTGTCAATAGACGATTCATATTAAGATGTTAGATACTTTGAAATAGCACAGCTATTTGGAAGAAAAAAACGGTTTTGTGAACACTGTCATCTAGGAACCTCTCGGTTTATGTGCTTCTTAAGGGAGTTTTCCTTCAATTTCTCCCTTGGTAACTTGAGCAAGGCAATGAAGTAAGTAAATCTTCCATTTAAGGTCCCCTATGGGTAAAACATTCCCTTTCATTCCCTGATGACAGACAAGATAAGAAAGCATCAGAAATCAAAGGAAGTGTGTTTTCTTTAGATCCGCGAGCCCCAGATAACCCATCGGAGATGGTAGTAAAGAGATGCATCAGGACAAAAGGGAAGTTGAAAGAATACCCATTGTGATATGTCAAATGGGGCGGGCTTTTGTACTGAAAAACAGGCCAGACGCCACTGGTGTAAATGAGCCTTTAAGAGTGGGAGTACAGCTACATGATCTAAAAAGGAGGAAACATACTGTCTGCCGCTGTGCTGCACTGGTGCTGCCGCCATTTTGCATTTTTATGTATGGCACCCTCTCCTGAGTTCCAGTGGTAGAATCTAAAGATCTAAATGTGTAAACACATACTCATTTAACTTTGCCAAGTCCGTTTAGCAGACAAAAACACAAATCAGATATTCAGAGTGTCAGACAATCCTTTTTATCATGTTGGAAGTATTTTATTCCAGATGGCAATTTGGCTGTCTCGATCAAAACACACCTGTTCCATTCACTTTTTAAAGCATACCTGTTGTCCCAGCTGCTTGCCTGCACTGTTAATACCAAATGAAGTAGTGGGTTGCATTATAAGAAAACATAGACCAATTCCTTTATATTAAGTACATATTTAAATGCATGTAATCACAGACACAGGACAACCACCACAACATTCTATATTAAAACACATTATGCCCCACTAAATTTCATATCTAAGTGTTTTACTTCTAAGTATCTACCAACCTGAATCCAACCAAGAATCTATGTCTCTCCAAAGAGAAGCATCAGTTGCCTGCATCAGTATGCATGGTCGCAGATCTGAGGCAATGTGGTCACTTGACATTCAAAGGGAGAGAGATAATTATTGATTATGGTGACGAGGGTTTGGCACCTTGGTGGTTTGAAGAGGCTACAGTACATATAAGCCACGCAGGGCTGGGCAGCGTACACTCACCTCCCTGTCGAAACCCTCCATTAATACAAAGTGATTCATCCACCTACACTACGATAGAACCATAGAAATAGAATGGACAGAAAGGCCATTGAACTGCTTGGCGTGGTCATTTGATTAGTAGACAACAAAATGGCAATTGTTATTAGTTGTCATGGTGACAACACGCAAATCAGTTTAATGCAGAAGTAGGCCGCTAGATCTTTGCATTGGAATGGTACACGTAAAAATGGCTGCCGCTCTGACCATTCTGCTTCATTGATTTGAATTGGAATGGCCTTTCTATCCATTCTATTTCTATGGATAGATCTCTGTATGGAAAATCCATGTGCGAAGGCAACCATTTATCTAAATGGTATATTACATTCTCTTGTTGAAAACCTGCTTCATTGTATAGACAGAATATACTATGTAAAATACACCCTCATTGAGTCCTTTACTGAAGGATCAAAGTTTCATTAAAACAACCTCCTCTAAAGGGAAAATTTCACCTTTAGCATGAATAGATTCATGCAATTTATTTCCTGGCTACAGTGGACTCATAATTATTTGGACTTTGTGATCTGACTCCTAAGATTTTGGATTTCCCAGGGGAACTAATTAAAGTGATTGGAATACAGTCTATCCAACGAACGGGTGCTGCTGTGTCTGTCCAATCACTTAAGGGTGAAACATCAAGCATTATACCCAGTGGACAAACATACATGAATTTGATTATACTACTAACAAACATGAACAATGTCTCCCAACTAATACGATGAACAAATTGGCATATTCAAAACTTTTGACTAGAAACTTCACAATGTGCCATTGCAAAACAATGTCCATGCCACTTGTTAACGTACCCTTAGCATAGGGTCATCATATCAAATGTTGAGGCAACATACATTTCGCCATGCTTCTACAATTAATCTGACTATGACTGATTTATTTTATTATTGCATTTTTTAAATACTGCATGGGCTATAATAGTAATTATTTCTGACAGTTTCTTGGCATGTACGTATATTACATTGTCTTTCTCCTGTATGATGCTATTGACCTTTTCACCCTGAAAGCACTGCAATTTCTGCTGTGTGCCTCCTATGCATATTCCATCATGCCAGAGAGTGTGTCATTCAGTGCAGGAAGGAACGACCGTGCACTTTTCTTATTCACTCGCCAATCAATAAAAGAGGCTCTGAAGTGAGCACATTGACAAACCTGTTATGTATCACCAGTTTTAATGGGTTCTGGTGCACAGGATATTCATCAAGCCGTGCGAGCTGCAGCCTGCAGGTATACAGCCGCTGTGCTATTTTGTAGCCATGCCCTCTAATTACTTTGCAGTGAAGAGAGGGAGAGCAGCGTTCAATATGCCTCAATGCCGTGCCACTTGTGTGACGTTTGTTTACCAGTGTTGAAAAACTGGTTTCCGTGTATCGCGGAAACCAGTTTTAGACAGCCAAGCAGAAGCCTGAGAACTGCGTGGTGGAGATATTTCCAGCACAACATCAAGCTCTTTTTGCACTCCTAAATAAGTTGAGATTGATTAAAATCCTAAATTTACTACGGAACACTCAATTCACACATCGGCTTTCAATTAACGAAACATTGAAGATCAAAACCTTTGCTGTGCATTGTGTCATTCCTTAAGAAAAAAATGAAGTAACAACAGTCAATGGGAACTAATACCACCAACTGATTGATGGCTGGATTGAAAAAATCGAAGTAAACTATTGAAATCACAGGCTGTTCCAACTTTATCACGGCAACTCATAGCGTGACTCAGTAGTATGTATGGCCCCCACGTGCCTGTATGCACTCCGGACAATATCTGGGCAGGCTCCTAATGAGATGGAGGATGGTGTCCTGGGGGATCTCCTCCCAGACCTGGATCAAGGCATCAGTGAGCTCCTATACAGTCCTAGACAGTCTGTGATGCTACTTGGCGGCGTCGGATGCACCAATACATAACATCCCAGATGTTCTCAACAGGATTCAGGTCTGAGGAACGTGAGGGTCGGTCAATGACATCAATGCCTTCATCATCCCGGAACTTTCTACACACGCTGTCCACATGAGGCCCGGCATTGTCCTGCACCAGGAGGAACCCTGGGCCCACTGCACCAGCGTAAGGTCTGATGATGGGTCTGAGGATTTCATCGCAGTAAATTACAGCAGTCAGGGTACTGCACTGGGAGACACAGCAAACCTTCTTGTGACGGCACGTATCCTGGAGGAGCTGGACTACCTGTGCAACCTGAATGGGCTGCAGGTACAGCCTCATTATACCAGTAGGGACAAGGACAATAGCAAAATGCTAAACTGAAGAAGAATCAGTCATGAAGGTTAAGGAGAGAGCAATTGTTTGTGGCCACCACCTGCAGAACCATTGCCTTTGTGTGGAATTGTCTTGCTGTTGCCTCTCCTGTGTACCTGTTGTCATTTTCATTTGCACCACAACAGGTGACATTGATTCACAATCGCTTTTGCTTCCTAACTGAAGTTTAATTGGCTTGGTGTCATACTGTGATCATATCATGTTCCTTTAAGTTTTTTGAGCAGTATATTTAAAAATGTTGTGCATCAGCAGTTTTTGTCTTGGTATGTCAGTTATGTCCAGTCGCTAAATTAGCCCCGTCAGCTAACCATTTTTAGATTTGTGTTTAGTCTAGCCAGCTATTCATGGCTGAATATTAACCAGGCATATGCCCAGTGGTGCTGACCTGTAGGGTCCAGATTGATTGAGTTACTCATTCTCACTTATTTTAAAATCACAGCATTTCTGTCCACACCATGGTGACGTGTACATTTGCTGGCCATTTCTTTATTTTCTCTGAGAAAAATTGACAGAAAAAAGAATGCCATAAAATGTGTGAAATTTATTAAAATCATTCATCAAAGGAACAACAGTCCAAAACAGAAACTAAAATGCAAACGTGTGCTAATGTAGAGAAGATGTTTAACTACATCTGCTCCCAAATGTTTTCAAATGCATCAGGGACCAAAATGGCCGTCTCTGACAACTTCAATAAAGTCTCCTAAGCAAACACAGAAGCCATTGTTTCCTGAATCCGGTCCAGGTCCCAGCTCAGTAGGTGCCACACATAGTTAATGAGTCACACAAGCTGCTGATTCAAGGTGAAGTTGCTAATGTCAGTTTGTATGCGTTCTCGAAGATAACATCTTGACAATTGTGCCATCTTTGCTTTGTAGAATTGAAATAAAACAGCACCCAAGGGCAACCAATCCCGCTTTAGGACATCAGCTTTGTATTTCCTGCTTATCTGCCACTTCCAGGCTGCATTAGATACTGAAAGTCTTCAACTTTCAGTCATATTTGTTGCCACTGAATGCTCACGGACTGTCAATAGACATTATTTTGCATTTCACATTTCCCGGGATACATTCTAGACAACGCCTATGTGACAAACATGTCCTTCAACCTAAAGGCATTTAGAAATGACGTAGGTTTCATTTCTATGTTGTTTTATTATTTTTAAGCGATGCATGATTTCAAATTGGAGTTTTTTTAATGTAAAACTAGATTTAGTTAAAATTGGTCCAGTTTCAACTGTGGCGGATTTGAGCACACGGTATATGTGGTAAATTGTTTGTGTCACACCTTGCATTGTCTGCAAACTCTAATTGAGCAGATCTGAACACTGGTCAAATGTACAGTATAATTCACAAATCATTTACATACATTTCCAACAAACTACAGTCTAAATTGATACGAGATAATAACAACAACTCAGGCAATTTCATGCTATTCAATTCTTATTCTTCCCAATTAGATCTAGCGATGATCCTACCCTGCACTGTGTTTAACACGAGGCATCTTACATATATATATGTTCCTATTCAACCTCAATATGAGATGAGACAGAAGATGAAAAAAAGTATAATATCAGTTATCATCCCTATCAATAATACGAAAAATAAATAAATAATCTGATTTGGATCCAATCCAGCTTGGGTTTAATTCTTCAAGGTCTAAGGGAGTCAAAGTCCACATGGCACAATGTTGATTTTTTGGCCACTGAAAGAGTCATAGTTGTCCTACAGTGAAGTGCATTATATTTTCAGATTCAGAGGACTCTTGGCTACAAGATGAAGATAAAATCTAACATTCTGAGACATTTACTTTTATTCATAATGTCATATAGAGCCAAACAAATAGAAAGTATGTTTATATTTGTGTTTATTATTGAAATACATGCAAACCTTGAAGAATTCCCTAGTAAAATCTATATTGGCATACCCCCAGGGCTACAGAAGCAGTGTTTTAAAGATAAATACAACACTGTACTAATTTAACTATTTTTCTATGCATTTTTAAAAACCCAGCCATACCCGCCCACAAAAAAACAAATAATGTGTTGCAGAAATTTGGTTTTGTCATTATCATTTCCTGCTTCCTGTCTGTAATGTTTTTAGTTAGCCAAAATAAAGTTGCCGTAAACAACCCAAATTTGAGACATTATATCTCCGGCTGTGGTAAACCCACAACATAAATTCGAAACTTTGAGACCACATGAACCCACCCCTCCTTATTTGCATCAGAACCCTGTTTTTCCAACGGCAACTAGCATGTACCGTTCGAAAGTTATGACGCTTTGATGCTCTCAAGGGCCAATTGACTTTTTAACCACAACTTACTAAGATATCTCCAGGTTATGCTGATAATATTCATCACCACTCACTTGTCCACATTCTAGACAGAGTTATTCCTAGCTTTCCATTGTTGCCATAACTGGACTCAAACTCCTCTCGCCATCCCAAACCCACCAAGCTGATGGTGTTAGCCTCATGAAAAGATCATTGGTGTGATGCTATGATCATTGCTTTCTTGTGTAATTATCTCACACTGATACATTCCCAGCAGCACTTACCCACTCCTTTTGGACAGATGTACAGTATATAAGTCAGGGTTTCATTGAAATATACTCTATGATATATTTCAAACCAAGCCCTATGACCTTCCACAAAGAGGCCATCTTGACAAGGGTCTGAATGTCATAGAAACCTGATCTCACAGAATTTCATGAAATGAACATGGCCCCTTAAATCTGTGGCAGTTTCATGGAATTGACGAAAAATCTGATGCCTATGTAAGTTTATAACTAACCATTACGCCCGTTTCAGACATACTCCGTCTGCAGTGCGGATGCGGTGCGGTTGCAGTTCGTATGCGGTGCGGAGCCATGACAAGCCATTGTGCTTTCACACATCACACGTTTGCAGTGCGCTACTGATCCGAAGTTTCTGTGTTCCACAAATCAGTGGCGTAGGCACGGGTGTGCCAGGGTGTGCTTGTGCCACCCAAAG
>JACXGM010039755.1:0-10647 GCA_016801145.1 Umbra pygmaea
TACAAGGCAGACCTCTCTGTGTTTACGAGGCAAACCTCTCTGTGTTTACAAGGCAAACCTCTCTGTAATTAGGAGGCATACCGCTCTGTGTTTACGAGGCACACCTCTCTGTGTTTACGAGGCAGACCTCTCTGTGTTTACAAGGCAAAACTCTCTGTGTTTACAAGGCAAACCTCTCTGTAATTAGGAGGCTCACCTCTCTGTGTTTACGAGGCACACCTCTCTGTGTTTACAAGGCATACCGCTCTGTGTTTACGAGGCACACCTCTCTGTGTTTACGAGGCAGACCTCTCTGTGTTTACAAGGCAAAACTCTCTGTGTTTACAAGGCAAACCTCTCTGTAATTAGGAGGCTCACCTCTCTGTGTTTACGAGGCACACCTCTCTGTGTTTACAAGGCAGACCTCTCTGTGTTTACGAGGCACACCTCTCTGTAATTAGGAGGCAGACCACTCTGTGTTTACTCTCTTCAGTGAGACAGGGAAAGGCGAGAAGGCGGAGCAGCACAAAACATACATGTGAACAAGCTGCTCATGTGCAAACAGCGTTATCAAAGACCAATCACAAATCTCTTTTCTTTGCTCCCATTTTTAAGTTTAAAGAGTTTAATTTGACCGTTTATTTTTATTATTTCCATGCAATTAAACACAACATATTTTTAGATAGTTGTTTGTTCCTGTTTCTGAACTCTCTGAATTCAGACACCCACCTACTTGTACATTGAAGCAAACACCTCTAATGAGACTCAATGGCGTCACAAATATACTAATTAGCATATGACGTCATCTAGCAACATTTAGCCACTTTTTGAGCAGGCTTTGGCTACTTGCCATTAAAAGTAGTTGGCAACACTGTCTGTGAAAATATCCATTAATCCAGGTGTGAAAGACTTGTTGCATCATTCCCAAGAAGACTCATGGCTGTACTCGCTCAAAAGGCTGCTTCTACTCAATACTGAGCAAAGGGTCTGAATACTTATGACCATGTGATATTTCAGTTTTTCTTTGTTAATACATTTGCAAATATTATACATTTCTGTTTTATTCTGTCAATATGTGGTGCTGAGTGTACATTAATGAGAAATAAAATGAACTTTTTTGATTCTATCAAATGGCTACAATGACACAAAGACTGTAAAATGTAAAGGGGTCTGAATACTTTCCGTACCCAATGTATGTACACACATTGTTAACAGTTTTAACAGCACAGGACTTGCTTCGCTAGTACACTCTTAGAATTAGGAGAACCTCAAGGAACCTTTTGGGGTTCCTCTGTCACATCCAGCCCTGTAGGTGGGCTGGGTGTTCACTGGGAATGGGTTTGTTTTCATTTATTGTCTCTGTGATTCCTCTGTTTGTGTGATTATGCCTCCCTCTTGTGTCGAGTTCATGTCATTGGTTTTGTATGGATCATTAGTCACGTTATTGTTTTAGTCACAGATGTCTTGAGTTCGTAATTAGTGTGTCTTAGTATTTAACCTGGTTGTTCTCCCCTTGTCTCTTGTCGGTCAATGTTTTACTGTGGCGTCTACGTGTTCCTGTTCAATGTCTTGGAATATATATGTGAAGAAGAATTGTTTCGCCCCACGAGGCAGTGTTATTTTGGTTCATAATAAACGTATCTTGGATTATTGCAACCTCGCTCCTGTCTCAACCTTTAGACGTGACAGATTGACCAACCTTAACATGAGACAGCGAGGGAACAGTAGTGGACCAGAGGAGGAGGTTTGGAACCGAAAGTTCCTGGAGGCTTGGCTGGGTACGCTGCTTTTTCAGAGGATGGATCAGGAGGAGCCCTTGTTCGGCGAGCACCTCCAACAGCGTCTGATGGAAGCCCAACAAGAAGGCATGTGCCTGTTGCCGTTCCCAGCGAAGGGCATAACAACACCACAGTCTCCGCTGTTACAGCCCGCCGTCGCTCCTTCCACTAGGGTGCACCTGTCGCCTACATCCACTCTGAAGCCACAGGTTAGCGCCTTCCTTAGCTCCCTGACCCAGTCTCCCGCTAGCTCTCAGGTTCAGGGAGGAGGTCCACACACTAGGGCCTCCCGTCTGAGTGTAATTTCTACCTACAGCTCCGGCAGCACAGCTAGTCCTTGCATAGTCCTAGCTAGCTCCTTGAGTAGCAGACAGGATAGCTTCGTTAGCCCCGCTAGCTCTCCTACTGTTAGCTCACCGAAATCACTGATTAGGTCCCCGCACAGTCAGGTTCAGGGCAGGCGTTCTCAAATTAAGACCCCCCGTTTGACTGTGACCACCCCAGCTAGCAGAGAGGCTAACCCGGCTAGCAGAGAGGCTATCCCAGCTAGCAGAGAGGCTACCCCAGCTAGCAGAGAGGCTACCCCAGCTAGGAGCTCTTCTCTTGACTCATCCCTTGTGGATAATCTTTTGCCTTCGGTTGCTGTTTCTAATATCCTTTGTAGTTTCCAACATGTTTCTCTTCCTACTCTTAGTGACATAGTTGGTGGTATGAAGCCGTCCTCCTCTCCTCTTGATATTTTGCCAGCCATTATTTTAAAATCATCTTTTACTTCGTTTGGACCTAGTATCCAGTCAATTATAAATTTGTCACTGGATCTTGGTGTTGTCCCTGGTTGTTTTAAACATGCTGCTGTTCAACCGCTTCTCAAGAAACCAAATTTAGATCAAGCTTGTCTGAATAGTTACCGACCTGTGTCTAGACTGCCTTTTCAGTCACTATGGGTACCTATTCATCTTCTGTGGCTAGTGTTTCCTCTGGGGTTCCGCAAGGGTCAATCTTGGGGCCGACTCTTTTTAATCTATATATGCTTCCTTTGGGAGATATCATTAGAAAACACAATATCTCTTTTCATTTTTATGCTGATGACACACAAATTTATCTCCCTTTGAAACCCAATGATTCTGTTCAACCTCTCTTAGACTGTATAGCAGATATAAGAAAGTTGCTTTCAAGTAACTTTCTCCAACTGAAGGAGGATAAGACTGAAGTGATGATTTTTGGCCCTGTTGGTTCTAGAGCCAGTCTTGCTAACAGGATCGGAAATTTTTTCCCCAAAGTCAATTCTCATATAAGGAATCTCGGCGTCATCATTGACCCGGACCTTGGGTTAGTTAAGCAGATAAATTCAGTGGTAAAAAACAGTTTTTATCAGTTACACCTGATTTCTAAGTTTAAATCGGCATTGTCTTTTAAAGACCTTGAAACAGTTATTCATGCTTTTATCACCTCACGTTTGGATTATTGTAATTCCCTTTACTATGGTCTACCCCAGTCCTCTCTCTCTCGTCTTCAGATGGTGCAGAATGTTGCTGCCAGACTTTTAACATCCACTAAGAAATTTGACCACATTTCCCCAGTCTTGGCCTCTCTGTATTGGCTTCCTGTCCAGTATCGAATACATTTTAAAATGTTATTGTTTGTTTTTAAAGCTCTTAATGGACAGGCCCCTTTGTATATCTCGGACCTCATACAACCACACACACCCATTAGGACACTGAGGTCTGCGGATAAACTTATTTTATACTCCCCCCGGTCTCGCTGCGTACGTACAGGTGATAGAGCTTTCTCAGTTGCCGCTCCTAGGCTATGAAATCTGCTTCCCCTTTCAATTAGGCAGGCCCCTTCATTGACGGTTTGTAAATCCAAGCTTAAAACACATTTATATGCATTAGCGTTTCCCACTACCTGTTGAGTGATTATGTTTATTTTACTGACTGTTAGTTTTGTTTTTACTATGTATTCTATGGTGTTTTTATGCTTTTGTTCAGCACCTCGGTCAGCCTTGCTGTGTTTGAGTGTGCTTTATAAATAAATTTACTTACTTACTTACTTACTAGCAGAGAGGCTACCTCAGCTAGCAGAGAGGCTACCCCAGCTAGTGCAGAGGCTACCCTCCCTAGCTTCCAGGCTAGTCCCCCCAGCTCTCAGGCTGGTAAGTTCCCTGGCTTTCAGGCCAGTTCCCCTAGGCTTTCAGGAACTGCCCCTAGGGCCTCTGTTCACACCCCTAGGACCTCAGTTTCAGCCCCAGTTAGGGCACCAGTTTCAGCCCCAGTTAGGGCACCAGTTTCAGCCCCTGTTAGGGCACCAGTTTCAGCCCCTGTTAGGGCACCAGTTTCAGCCCCTGTTAGGGTACCAGTTACTGCCCCAGTTACTGCCCCAGTTACTGCCCCAGTTGTTGCCCCAGGTACCGCTCCTAGGCCCCCCTTTCACCTGTACTATGCCAGCCCCGTTCATGGGTGGTGCGAGGAGGAGGAGGAGATGCCGGCCCTCATCAGGGTTTCACCCCTTTACAAGAAGGCCGACCTTCCCCTGTGTGAGAGCAAAGAGGAGGAGACGCCAGCCCTCATAAGAGGTTCCCCGCTTCTGAGGTAGGACTGTCTCCCCAATAAACTTTTTTTGGGGGGGCTATGTGGGTTGGCGACAGCCGTCTCCAGCAGTCGGCCCACAGCTTCCTCCTGCAGACTGCACACAGCTACCTCCAGCAGTCTGCACCCCGCCACCACCAGCCGACTGCACACATTCACCTAGAGCAGACTGCCCACAGCATTAGGTAGCAGTCTGCCCACCACCTGAGCGTTCGGCTGCAGTCTGCCCACCGCCTGAGCCTACAGCAGTCTGCCAACAGCCTGGGCTCCTCCTTGCCACCGACCTGGAAGTCCTACTCCTCCCTCCGCCACCAGGGTTTGGTGAGGACGCCTCCTGGGAGGAGTCGGGACCTCCGTCTCAGCCACCGCTGATCTCCGGACCCCCGTCTCAGCCGCCGCTGATCTCCGGACCCCCGTCTCAGCCGCCGCTGATCTCCGGACCCCCGTCTCAGCCGTCGCTGACCGTCCCGTCAGGACCCCCGTCGCTGACCGTCCCGTCAGGACCTCCGTCGCTGCCCGTCCCTTTAGGACCCCCGTCGCTGACCGTTCCGTCAGGACCCCCGTCGCTGACCGTCTCGTCAGGACCCCCGTCGCTGACCGTCTTGTCAGGACCTCCGTCGCTGACCGTCCCGTCAGGACCCCCGTCGCTGACCGTCCCGTCAGGACCCCCGTCGCTGACCGTCCCGTCAGGACCCCCGTCGCTGACCGTCTCGTCAGGACCCCCGTCGCTGACCGTCTCGTCAGGACCTCCGTCATTGACCGTCTCGTCAGGACCTCCGTCGCTGACCGTCTCGTCCGGACCCCCGTCGCTGATTTTCGGTCCCTCGTCACCGGACCCTCAAGACACCCTGCTTGAGCCAGGGCTCCCAGACACCCTGCTTGAGGCAGGGCTCCCAGACACCCTGCTTGAGCCAGGGCTCCCAGACACCCTGCTTGAGGCAGGGCTCCCAGACACCCTGCTTGAGCCAGGGCTCCCAGACACCCTGCTTGAGCCAGGGCTCCCAGACGCCCTGCCGCCCTGGCCACCTGAACTGCCTGACCCCTGGCCTCAGGACGTGCCCCTTTTCCCTTGCCTCCTGAGCTGCCTTTGCCCGGGCTGCCAGTAATGCCTTTGCCCGGGCTGCCAGTACTGCCTTTGCTCAGGCTGCCTGAACTGCCTTTACCCGGGCCCCTTGAACTGCCTGTCCCTGGGCCTCCAGAACTGCCTGTTCTTTGGTCTCCTGACCTGCCTGTCCTGAGCCCTCCTGGTCTGCCTGTCTACGGGCTCCCTGACCCCCTGCCTGTCCCTGTGCCATTCCCTGCCACCGTCCCTGTGCCATTCCCTGCCACCGTCCCTGTGCCATTCCCTGCCACCGTCCCTGTGCCATTCCCTGCCACCGTCCCTGTGCCATTCCCTGCCACCGTGCCATTGCCTGTCACCGTCCCCCTGCCATTCCCTGCCACTGTCCCCGTGCCAGTCCCCCATGACCCAGGGCCCCTCTCTCTCCCTCAGGACCCAGGGCCTCTCTCAGTCCCTCCTGACCCCGGGCCTCTCTCAGTCCCTCCTGACCCCGGGCCGCCCCTGGCCCTCCTGACCCCGGGCCGCCCTCCTGCCCCAGGGCCCCTCTCCGTCCCTTATGACCCAGGGCCCCTCTCTGTCCCTTATGACCCAGGGCCCCTCACCGTCCCTCTTGACCCAGGGCCCCTTCCTGTCCCCTATGACCTGGGACCCTCTGTTTCCCCCCCACGGCCTCGGGTTCTCTGTTGCCCCCCTCGGTGCGGTGGGCTTTTGAGGGGGGATTCTGTCACATCCAGCCCTGTAGGTGGGCTGGGTGTTCACTGGGAATGGGTTTGTTTTCATTTATTGTCTCTGTGTTTCCTCTGTTTGTGTGATTATGCCTCCCTCTTGTGTTGAGTTCATGTCATTGGTTTTGTATGGATCATTAGTCACGTTATTGTTTTAGTCACATATGTCTTGAGTTCGTAATTAGTGTGTCTTAGTATTTAACCTGGTTGTTCTCCCCTTGTCTCTTGTCAGTCAATGTTTTACTGTGGCGTCTACGTGTTCCTGTTCTATGTCTCGGAATATATTTGTGAAGAAGAATTGTTTCGCCCCACGAGGCAATCCTCATCATTGCCACTGTGGAGGAACCTTTTCTATTCAAATGGTTCCTTGAGGAACTCCTTTATGTTAGAATAATTGTTTTAGGAGCCTACCTTTTCTTCAGTTTGTCTCAAATGTCCACTCTGAAGTGATTCAACAAGCTTTTCCGTGTCAACAAGATTTTCCGTGTCAAGGGTGAGCTAGAATGTGAGGGCGAGCTGACTAATCACAAATTGAGCTGTTTAAGGTTCCTCCAGGAACCACCCAAGAGAGCAAAGTTCTTTGAGTATCCCCAGAGTTCCTTGAGGCTCTCCTAATTCTAAGAGTATACACTGAATGTAAAGATAAGGAACACAGTATGAATGGTAATTAAGTGTGAACTTTAAATACAGTGTCAATGCTGTAAATCAACAGTACTTCCCTGTCAACTATGGAAGGCTTTGGGCCAAACAAGACTGAAGACATGTTATGTTAGATTGGTGCAGTACAGTTTTTAACTCACCCTGGAAATTTACTATTCAGAATTGTTCCCTCTGGCAGAAGGTCTATCAAGACCATGATTTATGTACAAAAAGACATGCACCAATAGGGCAAAAAATATTCCTTGTTTGGTTAAACTTAAATAAATCTCTGTCTGATTCGGATTCATTCTGATTCTTAACTGTGCTAATAAATTTCTATCTGATTCTGATTCATTCTGATTCTGAACTGTACTAATAAATCTCTATTTGATTCTGATTCATTCTGATTCTGAACTGTGCTAATAAATCTCTATCTGATTCTGATTCATTCTGATTCTTAACTGTGCTAATAAATCTCTATCTGATTCTGATTCACTCTGATTCTGAACTGTGCTACCTGTCTATTTCAAACTTTATGGCAAAGTTGCCACAGTATATGTCTTCAAAATGAAGACTGCTTTTCCAATTAAAATATTATTTAAATTCAATTAGTAGATGTTTTGAGAGAATACATTTACATACAGTAACAATGCACAGAAAAATACAGTAAAGAGCTGTAATCTTGATCACAGCAACAAGGGTAAGAATAAACAGCACTTGACTGGCAAACTCAGCTGCCTGAATATTACTGTTGTCATGCATATAACTACATTGTAATTTCGATTGTGTCTACAAAAACTGAAAAACGCAAAGCCTGTACAAGTATACATAACGTGTCTAATCCAAGAATGTCTTTGTGAACATTAGGAGGATAAATAGAACTATTCCCAAAATGGATGCCAAGCTTATATACACCAGGCGCAAATCAATAGAAACATACCTTCTGCCATTTAAAAACTGATGTAAACTGAATTTTGCTTGCCTTTTCAAGTAAATCTAAATAAGTTCAGCTCTGGTTGGTATTTGGAAAAATGGATGCGAGAAAAAGTTAGTGTGAGGGTTAGGGTTAGAGGGTTAAGTTGTTTCGGTTCCCAGAGACTCCCCCAGTGCGTCCGACGACTGCACGGTTGAATAGGAGTCAAAGTCAAGGCACTGGCCGGCGCATGTCACTCGTGTAATCCCCTGCCCGCCACTGAACCCAGGTAATGGTATGGAGTGGTGAGCTCCTTAATCTCAAGGAGTGACAGGGAGAAAAGTGTTAAGTTCCTTCATCAGAAGGAGGTAGAAGAGAATTGGTTTTAAGGTGTTTTTCAATTACCATTTAAAACAGGAGCAAACGTTTGCCCTCTAATGTTGTTATACTAGGCTTAGTGAGTGGTAAGTTAGACAACCATAGCTGTGAGACGTTTGGGTAAAAGTAATTTATTAGAGAGATTATTATTAATGATACAAACAAATGAATGAATAATTAGGCAATGAACATTCCTAGGGTGTCCACGACCAAGGAGAGATGGGAGAGGTGGAGTGGTGGGGAGAGGTGAGGAAGGAAAGGTGGGGGGACAGAATGTGAGGAGAGAAGAAAGAAGAAAGGTTGAGTTTAGGAGTTCGGAATGTAGAATAAAATATTATTAAATAAGGCCTATGGCTTTGGTGATAAAGAAATAAATCAGTAATAGCCAGTCCGACTAAAAATAACATCAGGATAATTCCCTGTCAACAGACAGTGTATTGAATGTTATACCTATCCCCCTTCCCGTTCCCCTTTGCGAACGGGAACTACGATTGTCTAGACCAAATTATGTGACCGTTCACAGTTGCGAACGGTGGTATATGCCTATTCCCCAGGTCTGTACACAGTTGCGTATGGGAATTACGATGGTCTAGATCTATTCTATCGTGGCAGTCGTTTGTTTGGAAGTTCAATAAACAACCTTGGATTATTACGACCTTCGCACCTGTCTCTCGCTATATATATATATAGGATCACAGGGATATAGTGACAGACAGGTGCGAAGGTCATAATAATCCAAGGTTGTTTATTGAACTTCCAAACAAACGACTGCCACGAGGGGCAAAAACAGATACGTAATGTTAGAACACAGCGACACGTAACAGCAGACATTGACGAACAGGGGAATGACAGAAACACGAGGGCTAAATACTAAAGCATATCAGAGACAATAGGAAACACCGGTGCTGAATCAACATGTACACGGTCCCACACTGATGACGTCATACCACCCAAACCTGTGAGACACAGAAGGGACACCAGGGGGAACCACAGACCAATAGGGAGCCACTCAAAGGAACATTAACTAAACCACTGTATCTCTAAATACTGAATACACTGAGGACGTAAGACAGAACACAGGAGACATAACTGAAACAAAAGGGGAAGCAAATACAGCCTCTACGGGGCTGGTCGTGACAATTATCGACTTTGGTGGCTAATAAATCAGTAAAAGGTGAAGGAAGATTGAAATTAAGTGAAAGTGAGTCAAAAGATATCCTAAGAAATTATTACTGGGTGAATTGTCCCTTTTCGAAGAAAAACGTGCATAATGGTCTCCCTCGACTTATTAATTATTTTGATAAATAATAAGTCGGTGGAAGCTAGTCCGATTGGAATGAAACTTTTCCCAGTGATGGGTCTTAGTATGATGTAATAACTCCTAAAAGGATTTATTTTTAGGAGGTAGTTAAATTTTTTTTAACTTTTTGGCGAATTATTTTGATTATTAATAAGTTGGTTATAGTAAGCCAAATCAAAACAGGACTTTTCCCAGTGATAAGTTTTAGAAGGAGGTATAAAGTCCTTAAAGGATTTTCAGGTCGTAGTACGTTTAAATTTTCTTCTGAGTTTTAGGTTTCTTTGTTAAGGGCTGTCTTTAGAGTTGTAGGTTTCTCTGTTAATTGCTGTCTTCAGAGTTGTAGGTTTCTTTGTTAAGTGCAGTCTTCAGAGTTGTAGGTTTCTCTGTTAAGTGCAGTTCTCAGAGTTGTAGGTTTCTCTGTTAAAGGCTGTCTTCAGAGTTGTAGGTTTCTCTGTTAAGGGCTGTCTTCAGAGTTGTAGGTTTCTCTGTTAAGTGCAGTCTTCAGAGTTGAAGGTTTATCTGTTAGGGCTGTCTTCAGAGTTGTAGGTTTCTCTGTTAAGGGCTGTCTTCAGAGTTGTAGGTTTCTCTGTTAAGGGCTGTCTTCAAAATGTTTGGTTTCTCTGTTAAGTGCAGTCGTCAGAGTTGTAGGTTTCTCTGTTAAGGGCTGTCTTCAAAATGTTTGGTTTCTCTGTTAAGTGCAGTCGTCAGAGTTGTAGGTTTCTCTGTTAAGGGCTGTCTTCAAAATTTTTGGTCATAATGTAAGTGTGGGTTTTATTGGTCTTCTCACCACACACATGCACATGCTTTACACAAAAGTACTCATCGGAAGCACCTGGACTTCATGCACATAGCCTTAGGGTTTGGATTCCAAGACCGGCGTCACTACATAAGCAGGCAAACACATACACACATGTACACACACACACATGTACATTAACACACACACACACAAACCCACACACATGTACACACCTTGATCAAACATAAGATCAAAGGAATGACTCTCCTTCCCTTCTCTCCCCCTCTTTCTCCCCCCCCCTCACTATCCAAGCAGTCTGAATTACAAAAACAAGCAGTTACCTGGAGGCTTCCTGGGGCTACTACACTACAGTGTGTGAAGAAGCAGCCAGCTATTGCTAATGAATGTCAATGGGATTTGGGTGTGTGTGTGTGTGTGTGTGTGTGTGTGTGTGTGTGTGTGTGTGTGTGTGTGTGTGTGTGTGTGTGTGTGTGTGTGTGTGTGTGTGTGTGTGTGTGTGTGTGTGTGTGTGTGTGTGTGTGTGTGTG
>JACXGM010039756.1:0-10498 GCA_016801145.1 Umbra pygmaea
TCTCTGCTTCACGTGAGCACCTGCACGTCTCCCTCGTCTTCGGCGCCGCTTTTGCCTGCAGCACGCACATCCATCCGGAAAACGCTGTAAATACGATGGCAGCGAATGAAAGGAAAATGCACACTTATTTGCACTGCTTATCGACAAGTCCAAAACATGCGAACGAATCTGAAACAGGGTAGTGTGATCGTAAACCCACTGAAACTGACATGGACAAAATAAAACATTTAAAAGGACGAAGAAAACAAACAAACTAAAAAACCTACAGGAGCGACGGCAAGCCACAACACTGGTCGGCGACATCTTTTTCCAACACTATGGAACCGGTTCCTACGCAACCGGTAGGAATCGGACCGGATCAGAACGCAAAAACAACATCTAGATGCTTCCTATAGACTGTAATAAGTGTATGGATTCTGGATAAAGGTATTTGGACCATTTTGGACCATTCCTCCAGTTCGGTTAGGTTTGATAGTTGCCGTGCATGGACAGCCCACTTCAAATAACCCCACAGATATTCAATGATATTCAGGTCTGGGGACTGGGATGGCCATTCCAGAACATTGTACTTCTCCTCTGCATAAATAACAGAGTAGATTGTCTTGTTGAAATAATCAGCCCTGGCCTAACTTCAATTTTGTGACTGATACCTCTATATTATTCTCAAGTATCTGCTGATATTGAGTGGAATACATGCGACCCTCAACTTTAACAAGATTCCCTGGACACACAGCCCCACAGCATGATGGAACCTCTACCAAATTTTACAGTTCTTTTGCCACCATGCACAACAAATGTTGTGACCAAATAACTTCATCTTTGTCTCATCAGTGAACAGCACCTTCTTCCAAAATGAAGCTGGCTTGTCCAAATGTGCATTTGCATACCTCATGTGACTCTGTTTGTGGCGTGTGTGCAGAAAAGGCTTATTTCGCATCACTCTCCAGTACAGCTTCTCCTTGTGCAAAGTGCGCTGAATTGTTGAACGATGCACAGAGACACTATCTACAGCAAGATAATGTTGTAGGTCTTTGGCGGTGGTCTGTGGGCTGTTTTTGACCGTTCTCACCATCCATCGCCTTTGCCTCTCCCATATTTTACTTAGCCTGACACTTCTGGCTTTAACAAGACCTGTGCCTGTGATCTTTAATTTCCTCACTATGTTATTCACATTTGACACTGAGCAAATCTCTGCAATAGCTTTTTGTAGCCTTCCTCTTAACCATAAATTTGAACAATCTTTGTTTTCAGGTCATTTGAGAGTTGTTTTGATGCTCCCATGTTGCCCCTCTTCAGAGGAGAGTCAAAGAGAACAACAACTTGCAAATGGCCAACTTAAATACCCTGTTTTTATTGGATGTACCTGTTTATGAAGTTCAAGGCTTAATGAGCTCACCAAACGAATTGTGTGTCCCAATTATTCAATGCTAGGTAGTATTCAAATCAACAAACTAAGAACTAAGGTGCCAACCTTTTCAGACTTTACATGGAGAGGCTCAGTGTTGGCATCTACTCCAGGGTAGACTTTTTACAAAATATTCATGATAGGGGTGCCAATTATGTTGAATCTTATTGTTAGAACTACCATACCTTTGATGAAATATTTTGTCAAAGACAATTGACTCTGTTGAAATAATTATCTGTCCCCCTTATCTTTGAGACAAAAACATGAGCAATTGTTTGTGATATTGTCATATTTATTATTTACACTCACCGGTCATTTCATTAGGTACACTTGAGTTCTTGCACAGCCCAATGATTCTTGAACACACTTCCTGATTCCTTTCACCTACCCAAAGATGTCAAAACAAAAATATCTCTAAAAAACGTCAACCTCTTAACCCTTTAAAAACAATTTATGTATGGTTCTATATCTCGTGAACCATACATGCTAGCACCCTAAGATGTTAACAGTACCCTGATTTTGCCCTAATTGCGTCCAGGCCATTGCTACAAAAAAAGAATGTGTCCTTAGTCAACTTACCTGGTTAAATAATGGTAAAATAAAAATAACACAGGACCTGGGGTTAACACTGTATAATATCTTGGATGTAGCACCGCTAAAAACAGCGCTGTATCGCTTGACACTTTCACATATTAATCATTACTTCTAAACCTACCAGCTGTCAATTGTACCATATTCCTACTAAACTACTTAAACCTACATTGTGTAAGAATTGCTCCCATCTAGCGGTGAAATTGTATAGGAAAACCAACTGAATACTAGAGTCTGTTTTATCCAACAAAAGACTAATTTTAGCAACACATGAGCATGGACACACTACATATGCAATGATTATTGAAATAAATTACAAGCACTATTATGTTTAAACTGAAAATCTGAGATTGTGTTGCAAGCTTAATATAGTTGGTGTTGTAAGTAATTGTTGTGAGTAATCTCCCACTTGCATTCGTCACTGTGCCACTGAGTATAAAAGAGTGAAAGGCGGAACATGAATTTTCAGGTATGTCCTTCTTTGGCTAATGTATTTTAAAGATGGAGGCACAACATGGCTTCCGCAATTTGAGCGACTCCATCGTATGTATTCTAAATGGAAGGTTCTACGCTGATTTTTTACTCTGTCCTCCAGATCTCCAAGCTTGCTAAAGTGGAAGTTATATAGCCATTAAGCAATTATCGGCCAATATCAAACCTCCTGTTCCTCTCAAAAATTCTGAAGAAAGCTGTTCCCCAACAACTCACTGCTTTCCTTAAGACAAATATATATATATATAAAAAACATATCCCTTCCACTAAACAAGACCCCTCCATCCTCCTCCCCCACCAATACCCAACTTGCCCCTCATCCACATAGACACCACCTGCCACACATAAAAACACACACAAAATTGAATAGCAAAAAAATATACAAGCATAGAAAAAAAAAACATTCAGTCTACTGAATTCACAAGAAACTCTACAGTTTGTAGTGCATGGATGAATGTTATTAAATCTTGTAGTCAGAACAACAAATGAAGCAGATAAAACGTTCAGCCTCATGTGTTGCCAAAGTGCCATTCATTTCATTGATGTGAATTGTGCCAGTCTTTTTCTTCTCCCATGAATGTTCAAGGTGAAGGTGCACAGAGAAACTGAGAACTTCACTCCTCTAATATGAAGCAGTTGTTTCACTGGGAGGAATTTAGCCCTCTTCATGGCAACATCTGAGCTGAAGTCCGAGAATATAAAACACATTCTGCCTTGATAAGCATGATCTTCTCTTCCCTTCCGAAGCAATGCAGCTTCCTTGTCACAGTAGGAGTGGAATCATGTTATGAAGATGTGTGGTGTGGAGCTATCACCCCCGCCCGCTGGATACATATTAATCCTGTGGGCCCTCTGTAGTTTTAAAGGTAAAAGAAAAATGGTGGGGAGGACCTTTGCAAAGATCCCAGACTGGAACCCAATTGGACCCAGTGTCGACTGTTTGCTCCAGGGCTACAATCTGGTCAGCAAAATCAGATAAATCATGCTCAAAAACTTTGAAAACGGTAAGCCTGTTCATCAGCAGCTTTGCCTATGCCTCCCAAGGCTGCAGAAAAGGGGGCCAGAGCCACGTCAATGGCCACTTTCATTTAGACTGCGAGAGCCGGCGTAATATCCACGATTAACTCGGAACGATAGGCCTTCAGGTTGGACTGGAGATGGGAATCCAGCTCTGCTGGTATGGCTGTGAGGGCTTCAATAGAGGCAGGTGACAGGCCAGAATCAGTGCCATGACACAGGGCATCGGTCACATATGAACGGACCCCTGTAGTTGGACATTTTACCTTGGAAGCGTGCAGCATTTGGAAGAAAAGGTAAGTTAAAAACTAATAAAGAAAATGTAAATAAAATGTGCAATCGTGGAAATTAGAATGCTATGTGAAATTTTAGAAAAGTTAGCTAAAACGCAGGAGCCTTGTCCAAGTGTGACTACCCTGCTCACATGCTCAAACCGGAAGCAATACAAATAATATATACAGTTGTATGCAAAGGTTTAGGCACCCCTGACAATTTCCATGATTTTCAGTTATAAATAACTGGGTGTTTGGATCAGCAATTCTATATAAAGAAAGTCTGTATAAAGAGTTACAATACAGCGCAGGCTGATAGATTCATTAAACAACAACCTTTTAAACAAAAACATTTAAATGCTACATTTCAAATGTTTAGAATCCCTCACTTAATATATAGTATAATTAGTATATACATATAGTATATATAGTATATATAGTATAATTATTGTGTGTGACATCATTTTTCATAATGTTTTTATAAAAGTTTTATATACCCCCTGCAGTACCCCAAAGTACCCCTAGGGGTACACGTACCCCCATTTGAGAAACACTGGTTTAGGGGAATGCACAGAGATTTAAGCTGTCAGTGTCCACAGTGAGGAACATATTGAGGAAATGGAAGACCACAGGCACAGTTCTTGTTAAGGCCAGAAGTGGCAGGCCATTGGGCCAAGTAAGATATTGGAGAGGCAAAGGCAAAGGATGGTAAGAGACAGCCCAGAGACCACCTCCAAAGATCTACAACATCCTCTTGCTGCAGATGGTGTCACTGTGAATCATTTAACAATTCAGCACACTTTGCACAAGGACAAGCTGTACGGGAGAGTGAGGCGGAACACATGCCACAAACAGAGTTGCTTGAGATATGCAAATGCACATTTGGACAAGCCAGCTTCACTTTGGAAGAAGGTGCTGTGGACTGATGAAACAAATATGGAGATATTTGGTCATAACAAGGAAGGATTTGCATTATGGCAAAACAACACAGCATTCCAAGACAAATACTTGCTACCCACAGTAAAATTTGGTAGAGGTTCCATCACTGTGGGACTGTGTGGCCAGTGCCGGTACTGGGAATCTTGTTAAATTTGAGGGTCACATGGTTTCCCCTCAATATCAGCAGATACTTGAAAATAAAGTTGAATTTACACTGGGGCTGGATATTTCAACAAGACAACAACTTAAAACACTGCTCAAGATCTACTCTTGATTTTATGTATAGGAAGAAGTACAATGTTCTGGAATGGCCATCCCAGTCCTCAGACCTGAATATAATTGAAAATCTGTTATGATTTAAAGCAAGTTGTCCATGCCATCAAACCTAACTGAACTGGAGATGTTTTGCATAGAGGAATGGTCCAAAATACCTTCATTTAGAATCCAGACACACATTACAGGCTACAGGAAGCATCTAGAGGCTGTTATTTCTGCTAAAGGAGCCTCAACTAAATATTGATGTGATATTTCTGTTGGGGTGCCCAAATTTCTGCACCTTTCTAATTTTGTTTTAAAGTATATTGCACATTTTCTGTTCATCCAATAAACCTAATTTCATTTTCTACTGAAATATTACTTTTTCCTTCAGATAGATAAAAATGAAGTTGCTGTTCCAAACATATAATCATTTATGAATGAAAAACTGGGAAATTGTCAGGGGTGCCTACATTTTTCTATACGACTGTATGAGGTGCTCCAGTCTGGCTACCGACCGCATTATAGCACTGAGACTGCACTCGTGAAGGTGGTGAATTACTTTTTGGTGGCATCAGACAAAGGCTTTGCATTTGTCCTTGTTCTTCTTGACATTACTGCTACCTTCAACACAAGTCTATTGGAGTGAATGGAAAACCATATTGGTCTATGCTGTCTTCTTTAATGCCTGGTTCACATTATATCTATCTGAAAGATATCAGTTTGTATGTGTAAACCCTTTGAAAAATCCAATGTTCACTTTGGTGTTGCTCAGGGATCAGTATTGGGAACACTGTTGTTTTCTTTATATAGTACACTGCTAAAAAAATAAAGGGAACACTTAAACAACTCCAAGTCAATCACACTTCTATGAAATCACACTGTCCATTCAGGAAGCAACACTGATTAACAATCAATTTCACATGCTGTTGTGCAAACTGAAAAGACAACAGGTGGAAACTTTAGGCAATTAGAAAGACACCCCCAATAAAGGAGTGGTTCTGCAGGTGGTGACCACTGACCACCTCTCAGTTCCTATGCTTCCTGGCTGATGTTTTGGTCACTTTTGAATGCTGGCGGTGCTTTCACTCTAGTGGTAGCATAAGAATGAGTCTACAACCCACACAAGTGGCTCAGGTAGTGCAGCTCATCCAGGATGGCACATCAATGTGAGCTGTGGCCAGAAGGTTTGCTGTGTCTGTCAGCATAGTGTCCAGAGCTTGGAGGCGCTACGAGGAGACAGGCCAGTACATCAGGAGACGTGGAGAGGGCAACAACCCAGCAGCAGGACCGCTACCTCCGCCTTTGTGCAAGGAGGAGCAGGAGGAGCACTGCCAGAGCCATGCAAAATGACCTCCAGCAGGCCACAAATGTGCATGTGTCCAATCAAACGGTCAGAAACAGACTCCATGAGGGTGAAATGAGGGCAAGACGTCCGCAGGTAGGGGTTGTGCTTACAGCCCAACACCGTGCAGGAAGTTTGGCATATGCCAGAGAACACCAAGATTGGCAAATTCGCCACTGGTGCCCTGTGCTCTTCACAGATGAAAGCAGGTTCACACTGAGCACATGACAGACGTGACAGAGTCTGGAGATGCCGTGGAGAATGTTCTGCTGCCTGCAACATCCTCTTGCATGACCGGTTTGGCGGTGGGTCTGTAATGGTGTGGGGTGGCATTTCTTTGGGGGGATCGCCAGAGGTAGCCTGACTGCCATTAGGTACCGAGATGAGATCCTCAGACCCCTTGTGAGACCATATGCTGGTGGGGTTGGCCCTGGGTTCCTCCCACTGAAAGGTAATGCTAGATCTCATGTGGCTGGAGTGTGTCAGCAATTTCTGCAAGAGGAAGGCATTGATACTATGGATTGGCTCACCTGTTCCCCAGACCTGAATCCGATTCAGCACATCTGGGACATCATGTCTCGCTCCATCCACCAACACCACGTTGCACCACAGACTGTCCAGGAGTTGGCGGATGCTTTAGTCCAGGTCTGGGAGGACATCCCTCATGAGACCATCCACCACCTCATCAGGAGCATTCCCAGGCATTGTAGGGAGGTCATACGGGCACGTGGAAGCCACACACACTACTGAGCCTCATTTTGACTTGTTTTAAGGACATTACATCAGTGGAATCAGCCTGTAGTTTGTACTGAGCCTCAACTTTGATTTTGAGTGTGACTCCATATCCAGACCAGATCCAGACGAAAGTATTTCATACAATTAGTTCAGATCTAGGATGTGTTATCTTATTGTTCCCTTTATTTTTTTGAGCAGTGTATATGCTGCCTCTGGGTGATATCATCCAAGCACAACGTCAACTTTCAGTGCTATGCAGATGACACACATTTGTATATCTCTATGAAATATGGTGAAGCACCATAATTGTCAACTATGGAAGTCTGTGTTTCGGACATAAGGATATGGATGGATATACTGAAATGCTAATTTTAGGTCCAAAGAAACAACAAGATTTGCTGTCAGATCTCACAATGAACTTGGATGAGTGTAAAGTCATCGCAAGAGACCTTGGTGTTATTTTGTACTCCAATCTTTCTTTTGATGAACACATAAAACATATTTTAAGAACAGTCTTTTTTTCATCTCCCGAACATTGCTCAAATCAGAATTTCTTTTCAAATAATGATGCAGAGAAACTAAAACACACATTCGTTACTTCTAGACTAGACTATTGCAATGCACTTTTCTCTTGCTAACCTGATAAGTCACTACACAAACTTTAATTAGTGCTGAACACAGCTGCTAGAATTCTAACTAGAACAAAACATTTTGATCACATTACCCCAGTGCTAAGCTCTCAACACTTGCTGCCAGTGAAGACTAGAGCAGATATGCAGGTCTTGCTATTAACCTAAAACGCAATACATTAAATTGCACCTGGTTATCTCTCTTAACATTTGCATTTACATTTACGTCATTTAGCAGATGCTCTTATCCAGAGCGGCTTACAGTAATTACAGGGACATTCCCCTGGAGCAACTTAGAGTAAAGTGCCTTGCCGAAGGACACAACAACAGTTAGCACAGCCAGGAATCGAACAGGCAACCTTCCGACAACAAGTCTGACTCCCTAACCAATGAGCCACCTGTTAAGAATTGGTGTCCTGCAGGCAGAACAAACAGGCTACTTTCAGCATTACTTGATTAAAATCACTCTTCACACTATAAATGCTACTTTTACTGTACATAGACTGCACATGTCCTATATGTACAGTAAGCTTAGAATCTCACAAATTTAGCTAACATATCTGATTTACAATAGCTATGACAAGAATATAAAGTCATATAATAATGTGACATGAGTGCATTGTAAACAAACCCGTTCATACAGCTAATACATCCACGACTCAGCTAATACATCCTTATCTGACAAAAAATATGTACCGTGTTCTAGCCGCTGAATTCTATCTTATTCCGAATCCCCAGGCTATCTAGATGTTTGCAGACACCTGATTCATCTGTCTACACTCCGGGAAAGCATAATAACATGACTGACATTGGCTGCGTCTTTTCACATCCATGTCATGCTAATTCACCATAATGGCACCCTCTTGATCGATAGTAAATCCATCAAATCATAACCGAACTATCTGAATTCAACCTAGGTAGACAGCCAATGAGCTGGGCTTTTCATGTATGTTTAGACAATTCGTGTGAGCCAAAAACTACCTATTTTTCGACTTTGTTAATTTTAAGGCTTTTATAAAATGCCTCCCAAAGGTCTAAAAGCTTTTTCGAAAAGGAGAAATTTCAATGTTATTGATGCTTTGGAAGAGATTTTATCAGCACCGATCCTGGAGCTCCACCTACTGGCGCGAACAGGATAAGGCAGTCTGGGTCCCCCGCCTATTGAAGCCACCGCTCTCCTTTCTCCACAGCTCTCATCAGCACCAACTTTGTATCAGCCATGCTGCCTCTGATTTATATTTCAAATACATGCTGTTACTGGGAGATTGCTCTCATGTTGTCCTATGTGTGTGAGTAGCCTATGCATATATATTATATTTCTAAATTGTTAGTACACCACTAATATGTTTATATAGAGACACTAAGAGCTGCATTATTTGATTGCTGTGTTTTAGTCTCACTTTATTTTTTAGAAGTGTGTGTGCTCTGTTGTCGTTCGGCTGTACTAGTAAAGCGTACCGAACCTCTATCTGCGTTTGACTCCTTTTATCCACCACACCATGATAGATTTGCAGAGAAAGTGACAATGAACTGACGATCGACTACAAGCTACCACAGCAAAATGTTACATTTTCACTAAACCACAAGGAGATGTTGTTGAAAGTGAAAGATCCCGTTTTAGATCGGTGAGTAAAATAAGTTATATCTTATTCTAATCCAATTGTTTACATGTAGTAATTTTTAAGCTGCATGACCTTTGTATAATTCTGGAATTCTCTGTGATTTAAAATCCACAACCATTTGGCCGTTGTTTAATCTGCTCATTGTTTATTTTCATTGACATTTCAACAATGAACATTGGAATGCTGTGGTTTGTTTTCACATTAGAGTCATTATTATTTATTTATTTATTATTGTATTATTGTAAGTGCCGAAAGTAGAGAAGCTAGCATGTGTTTATAAGAAACTTGAGTGGAATTTGACACTAGACCAAGGTTGGCTGCTAACTTGGCCATTTGTATGAAAAGGTGTGTTTTGTGAAAATAAAATAAAAATGTGTAACCATGTCATGCCATTGCTGTGAATATGTGTGTTTTGTAAGAATATAAACTCATTTGGTAACCATTTCGTGTTTATAGAGTTTTTTATATGAAAATTATTAATTTGGACACTTGGGTAAATTTGAGCACATTTGGGCCCAATCTTACAAAATAGTCAATAGCTCATTGGCTGTTGACTGTATCATTCTAAAAAAAATTGACATATGTTGTCCTCCCTTGGGGAAGATGATTAGAAGTGTTTCCAGCACACAATTTCAATATATGGCTTTATATTTACATTTAAAAGATGATGTAGAAAAAAAACATTATTTTCTTTCATCTTGTGCCAGATTCACTGTACACCTATTCAAAATAATATTTACATATCCTCAAAGTATTTTCTTTAAAAACATACTTACCTCAGGTACAATATAACAAGAGTTTTTTTTTTTAATTTAACCTTTATTTAACCAGGTGGGCACGTTGAGAACAAATTCTCATTTAAAACAGCGACCTGGCCAAGATAAAGCAAAGGTGCAAGTACAGACAGAGTTACACATGAATACAAATACACAAGAATAACACAAAGGGTAGGGTAAGGGGGAAAGATAGAAAAGTGCAGTTGAATGCAGTTGAATGTAGTGTACAGAGTAGCAGGCAGATACAATGTAATAAGTTAACACTAGTATGACAGTGCAAATGGTAACTGTGCAAATAACAAATAACAATAATGTAATTAAACTAATATAATGTTCAAGTCCGTATATACACAAAGGTGCTTATTTGGAAAATACTAAAGTAACGGATCAGATAGGGAAAGGTAGTGTACATGTGAGGGG
>JACXGM010039757.1:0-10498 GCA_016801145.1 Umbra pygmaea
GGTAATGTATCATACTGAACCTGGATCCCACGGTAATGTATCATACTGAACCTGGATCCCACGGTTTAAAATAACACATCATTTCAAATGGGAATTTTCAATACTGCCAACGCGCAGCACTTTGAGGTCAAGTGTTGTCGAATCAAAGTAATTTAAAGTCTGTTAAATGTGGCTTATTTTTTCTTCTTTTTAGAGAAAGGAGGGCTGTTACTGTGTAGCTACTGATTTTCTTCTCTCTGTCTTCACTTCTTTTATAATATGTACTTTCTCTTCTCTCAAAGTCGCCTGGCGCGTGCGCTTGAGTTCTCATCTGGCTGACAGGTTGTCACAGATAATAAGTTTTAACTCCCCATGTGGGACCAAAACTCTCTTTCCTTGTAATTTTTCTCATCATACTACACCCTTTGAAGCTACTTGAATGTGAATCAGTAAAATATCAAGTCTCATTGTATGTGCAGTAAACTCGATGTGCATTTAAATATTTTATACATTAATACACTGAGAAAGGTGATTGTTGTAATAGCAATGATGAACAATACAGTAATATGCTTTGTCCTTAAATTTGAACACCACAGCGTTTATTCCATTCTGATCGTATGAAACAAATTGGGCTTAGATATGAGATAACGGAAACAATGTTATATTCCACAATGACAACAGTCATTAAATCTGTTTGCAAAACAACATAATTATCAGCTAATCAGATCCAGGTCTTTTGGTTGTGAAAATCTACTAATTTGCATAGGTATTCTGCATATTCAACTAGCATTCGTAAACTACTGTTATAGAACATTAATAGAAAAAGAGGAACACACAGTTGAATTTGGATGGAAGGGGCTCTTTTAAACCATGTGATACAGCTCTAACCTCTCCTACCTCATTTGTCCTTCAGTGGCGTGGCTCAGTGCTTCATGGCGGTTTTGATGGACATTTTGCCTAGAGTTAGTCGGTTCTCCCTACCAGTTTTTCAGTGCCACTTTTCCCATCCTCTGCACTGATATAATGAGTCCTTTCAGAAATTCCACTCAGGGATCTCTGCTGAAGCATCCACGCTCTGGAGCCCAGACTTCACGCCTCTTGCCGGCTAAAGCCCCGTCACTTCTCGGAAGCAAAGCTCCGTCGGTCTAGCCAGGACACTGTTTCGGTGGGATAAGTTGGCCAGGGGAATATCCCAAGCTGGCTAAATGTAAAATAGTGAGTTTGTCTGACGCTGATTTGGTCGACGCCTCTGGTGCACTTTTCGGATGGCTGGTTTGGCATTCTCCCCCTCATGAAGGCTGCAGCAGTGACAAAAAAGTGACACCCCTGCAATTTATGCCAGGAAATACACTCTTGTGTAGATTGTTACTCTGCATTCCAGTATAGACAAACACCATAGAACTGTTAAGTCTAATTAAAACTGGGCGGGCCTTACTAGGCAATAACCCACTGTATCTAAGTTCACTAGTCACCATAGCATTACAAACTCACAGCCTCAAGCAGGAACATCTTTCTTGTTAACCCCAAAATCCCACACCTCCTTTGGCCGCCATTCCTTCCGGTTCTCAGCTGCTAACAACTGGAATGAACTACAAATATCTCTGAGTATACTTCCTACCGTAAACTATGAGCATCCAGCTGTTGTGTTATTTGAATTTTTCTGTACTTCATATGTAACTTCATGTTGTCTTGCGCCATTGCAATTTATTTATGCAAATGAGAAGCTGTTCTCAATCGTCCTACCTGGTTAAACGAAGGTGAAATAAAAATAAATAATAATCTTGGTTACTATACTGAACAGCAGGATTCTGGCAGTATAGCAATCTCCTCACTGCCAGTCCCGCAACCCAAACTGCCAGTCCCGCTTGGTACGTTATTAGACCAGCGGTACACTCCTCAGTTCCGGGAGGAGCTGCTCGCCACGCCAACGCCAGGGGGTCTGCTCACCTTATTGCCCATGTTGGAGGCCCTGCCTGCTACAGCACCAGTTGCCAGAGGTTGCATCGCCCCCTAGGCCACCCTTATGGCTGGAATTGGCTGCACCACCCCCTCAGCCTTTACAGGCTGTGCCAACCTCACCGCCAGGGTCTGCACCTCCCTGAACGCCGCCGATGTACCCGTCCCCTATGCGGGTTCATTTAGCCCCCCTCTCGTCTGCAGTCAGCACGTTAAACCGACACACTCCCTCACTGTTTTTATTAGGGTGAGTTCTTCAGAGTCTTCCTGCTGATGGGGGGCCTGTTCGTAGTTGGAGCTGCGCCTTTGGGGGGGGGGGATGGGGTACTGCAACGCTAGCCCCCTTCTGGACTCCATTCTGGATGTTCTGTGGCCACATGGACTCTTGGCCACGTGACATTCACCAACCAATCGATCGCCTGTTCCAATCTGTAAAACTCCACAGCTGTTTCCTGTTGAGTCATTAGTGTTGTGTTTAGTCCTTGTGTGTGTTTGTCAGTCATTGTCATAGTGTTACTGTGTCTATGTGTTAGGCATCCATTTCTATATGTTCATTTATGACTCCACCTTGTCTGTTTTGTTTTCTTAAGAATTTACCTGGTATAAACACAGGTTTAATTTCCTTTCAGCTTTGTGTTTGTCCAGTCTTTCGCTGCACCATACCTGCACGTTGTGACAGTATTATTTTCCAGAGCTGTATGTGAAGGCATGTATATATAACATATAATATGTTTATTTCATTAAATGTATAATGCATGTAAATATTTTTTTAGTTTCAGCAGGTGTCTGCTGCCTTTTTTAAATGGCCTACAATAGGTTATGTACGCCATTCACTGTAGCCTTTTTAACCCACTACAAATCATCTAACCCCTATTACGCCTTTGTTAAGAATGCTCAAATGAAGAGTGTTAATTGAAGGTACCTGAGGTCTAGCCTACCCTTATAGTACCTGCTTTACCCTGGAGCTCTGCCGGTTGCTCAACAGAAAGAGGCCACTGCGCGAGAGTATGAGCTGGAATTGGATTTGAAGCTCAGAGGCAGAGAAGCAGGCAGGTAATAAAAAGCTACACTCCCACACACACCAAGGAAATGTGATTTCCCCAAGTACCCGTGGCTAGATATGTTGAATTTCTTCATGTAATGCATGGGCGTCTAACTCCAGCCTGCCGGAACTAGAGGGAGAAATCCCAGGTGAATTCCTCTTCAAGCTTGTTTTCTCATTAACATCAATCTATAGCATTAGTGATCTCTTGCTGTTTTTCTGGAGTGCTTGTTTGTATGCATCGTTTGAACGACGTCCAGGCGTGCAAAAGTTGTAAGGATTTCGCATTTTCCCTCCTCAATGTTTCGTGGAATCTAACGGACAATTGTTTTCCCCATACCAAGTTCCACATTGTTGCTATTTAATGTGCTTTTATAAAAACTGGATAGGTACCGAAAAATGTAGTGTGACAATACAGTATGATACAAATCAATCCTAAAAGTTCATTGCACTTTTTAAAAGTAATTGCTAATCTTTTCAGAGAAAAGTTCCACGAAGAGAATTAAAAAAAATGTATATATTCGGAAACACAATAACAAGCAAAGTTAAAGAAATGTAAGTTGGAAAATTTTGTCGTTTGATTACTTAAAACGCAATCTCGGAAAGAGGGGGTGGAACTTGAGCTCTATAACAGGTGTAGTGATGGACTATTGCCCCCTGGTGGTTTAATAGAAAGTGGATGAGCTGTTCAAATGACCCGATGAGTCACCTTTTGGTTTCCAAGGTGATGTCTGGCCGCACCTGGCAGCCGCTGTCTGATTTGATCAGCCGCCAGGATGCTGACACACAGAGACAATGTACACTGTCATCAACAAAAGCCCTGAAGCCTGCAATCTGGCACTGACAGAGGAATGTATATATTAACTGACATAACGGAGAACTGAAGGGGCAGAGAAAAGTAGATATCACTGCAATGGTGGAGAACCAAACCATGTGTTTCTGAGCGAAGCCAAGGGAAAGGTTTAACACATCGAACCTCTGTTTTATCTGTCTTCTCTCCTTGTTCTCCATAAAACAGTGCAATGCTATTTACATCCAACATTAGGCCTCCTCATCTCTGCCAGAGATTTAAAAGAGGCTCATCTCCGCTGGTGATTCATACATGTAATCATCTGTTGTCGATCAACGCCTGGGCAGAAAAGACGCAGATCAATTGTCGGCCAACCAGCGCACATGCATGTCATGCATCCGCTCACAAATGTTGGCCTGGTTACAGAGGCTGCTGGCAAATCGATTTAATCCTGGACCAAAAAACAAAGGCCTGGTTTCAAACGATCGAAAAGAGAGAGAGAAAATAGCCCCTAGACGTAGCTAGCCTCTGTAGTTCAACGTAGCCGAGGGGGTTAATGTCACTCATGGCTCGACCTTGCAGGTCCACAACATATTTCGATTTCCCTTCTAATGGCCGCACTAAGCGGAGGAAGACGCCCAGGAGCCTACAGAAGGTTATCGGTGCTTAAGGGGCCAGGGAGAGTTCTGTCCAGGGCAGTGGAGCACCAGGAGTCACCCCGAGCTGGAACTAAGCCCTCGCCAAAGGCTCAGCTCTGTCATCCTGGTGACATTGATCCGCCCACTTCACTACAGACGCAAAGTAAAGCATTACTAAAGGCAGTGATAGGCATAGCTACTGTTTCTGTGCAGTGATAGTCGTGGCTAGAGTAAATCAGCAGTGAGAGTGAGAGGCACGTCTACAGTAAAAGTACATTGACAGTGATAGATATGGCTACAGTAAATTACCAGTGATATACAATTACCAGCCACTTCATTAGGTACACCTTGCTAGTACCGGGTTTGACCCCCTTTTGCCTACATAACTGCCGTATTTCTTCATGTCATAGATTCAACGAAGTTCTGGAAACATTCCTCAGAAATGTTGGTCCATATTGACATTATTGCATCGCGCAGTTGCTGCAGATTTGTCGGCTGCACATCCATGATGCTAATCTCTTGTTTCACTTCATCCCAAATGTGCTTGATTTGATAAAGATCTGTTGATGTTGGAGGCCATTTGAGCACAGTGAACTCATTGTCATGTTCAAGAAACCAGTTTGAGATGTTGTGAGCTTTGTGAAACGGCGCGTTATACTGCTGGACGTACCCATTAGAAGATGGGTACACTGTGGTCATAAAGGGATGGACATGGTCAAAAACAATACTCAGGTATGGTGTCAAATTCAAACAATACCCTATTGGTACTAAGGGGCCAATATTGACCAACGAAAATATCCCCCACACCAATTCTCCACCACCAGCCTGAGCCGCTGTTACAAGACAGAATTGATCCATGCTTTCATGTTGTTTACCCCAAATTCTGACCCTATCATCTTAATGACACAGCTGAAATCAAGACTCATCAGACCAGGCAATATTTTTCCAATCTTCTATTGTCCAATTTTGGTGGGCCAGTGCACATTATCGCCTCAGTTTTCTTTTCTTAGCTGACAGGAGTGGCACCACGGTGTGGTCTTCTGCTGCTGTCATGTTGTGTGTTCAGAGATGCTCTTTTGCATACCTTGGTTACAAGGCTTACTGTGCGTGTTGTTTTTGAACTTACTGTTGCCTTTCTATCAGCTCTGTACATTCACTTTTGACCTCTGACATTAACAAAGGCATTTTCGCCCAGAGAACTGCCGCTTACTGAAAATTTTCTCTTTTTCTGACTATTCTCTGTAAACCCTAGAGATGGTTGTGTCGGAAAATCCCAGTAGATCAGCACTTTCTGATATACTCAAACCAGCCCATCTGACACCAACAACCATGCCGCGTTCAAAGCAGCCCTAAATCCCATTAAATACGTTCTTAGGGAACTATTTTGTAAAACCTAAATATGTTAAACATGAACGTATGAGAGGGTCAATTATGTTTGTAGGGAACTAAATTGAACACTTGAATAACGTAAAATATGAACGTATGAAAATCATGACATAGCATGTAAATAGCGAAGTTTTTGCTAGGGTGGAGGTTGGGGATGGTGGAGGTTGGGGATGGTGGACGGGCGTGTAAATCTGCAACTGGCATGCCAGTGTTCGCGAGTTCAAATCCAGACTGGCACTTTGTGTGTGTTTTGTTCTACATTGCATTCATCATGGACACAGATAATTGTCGGTTTTTGTAATGTTAACCCTAACCTTAATCCTAACCTTAACCTCAGTAACGTCATATCTAACCTCAACCATTAGTAACGTCATGTCTTACCTTAGCCGTTAGTATCCTCATACCTAACCTTAACTGTGAATGTTGCAATTTAATTTTGAAAGCTATGGAATGTATGGAATGTTCTCGCATAAATCCGCTAAACGAAATGTACAGGGGTAACGTAATAGAATTACAAATATAGCCTTATAACGAAACGTGCAGTTCAAACGTAAAAACTAAATATGTTGGCATATAACGTAATTCACGTTTTCAAAATAGTTTCCTGAGAACATAATTTGGGAGAAATTCTGAGATGTACGGTTGGTTCAAAGTTACTTAAATCACCTTTCTTCCTCATTCTGAGGCTTGGTTTGAACTTCAGCAGATCGGCTTGAATATGTCTACATGCCTAAATTCATTGACTTGCGGCCACATGATTTGCATAGATATTTGCATTAACGAGCAGTTGAACAAGTGTACCTAAGGAAATAACATCATGAAAAGTGTCATTACTTAAAGAAAACATGGAGACACTATAATCTGCTTTGTTAAAGTGGCCCGGTAAACTTTTAATATAGCAGACAGACAAAATGTTTATTATTGAGCTACTCCATGACCAGAAATGAACACTGTTTCTTTTGTTATTTTTATTATTACACAGTAAATGTGTGTTTTATTAATATAAGTAATATGTATCTGTAACAAATTGTTATAGCTCTAAAAATGTTTCTACACTTTTTAACAGACAATGGTATCAGTCAGATATGCAGACAAATCTGTATGTTTTACGCTGTTGAACAGCTCCTTAAAGCAAATCAGATTGTATGTTTCAATGGAACAATTCCTAAGTCATACATGTCATTTAGAACGTTATCACATATTTGACATTTTAGATGAGGGTTGTCTATCATATTTCTGAGGCCTTATGGATTCAGGGCGGAGCTAAGCAATGTCTCTAACTTAAAGGGGAATTTCACTAATTTGATGCTACAGTACATTCAGTTTGATTCAGTTTTCTGTTACCAGCCTCTGCTAGATATAGAAAAAAGAATCAATGGAGGTCACGAGTACACGAGCATTGCGGTTTCTCTTGGCCCAGTGACAAAACAATTCTATGTGAGAAATCATCTAGCATCAAGCTGTAAAACTGTCAAATTGTCCTTTAACTAATACTCCCTGAGACATTTGCTAAGGAAACATGATTAGTTAATTTTAATGTGCAAAGATGGAGCTGACTGACACTAATGGGACTGGGTAAAAAATGGTGTCAATCTGGCAGCCCTGATGGTTCACTGAACATCACATTACTGCTTAAAGTATTCCAGGTCCTTAAGTACGGCCTGTCTCTCTTGAGCCAGTAATAGAAGGAGGAAAAAGGGGCACTGAGGTGATTTAAAAATGTGTTTCAATATTAATAATAGGGGAAAGAGAAGACACAGCGCATAAGCATTTCGACAACGGACAACCTTGGATTTGAAATAGGCCGCTGGTGAGAACATCTCTATTGATCTCCTGGCTCTGTGGTTTGTGCTTTAGCTAATCCACCCGGTGTTGTTTCAAGAGAATTCTATTCTTCTCCCAAGATGCATTGTGAGAACCCAATCGATTTTTTTTCTTTCCCCCTTTTTTTTCTTCCTAAACATCCCCACTCAGCAGATACATACACTGTGAACATTTGACCTCATTCGTTCAGTGTTGGAGGAAGTGCTTAGCCATTGGATACCAGTGCACCCGACTGGACGATGCCGCATTCTCAAATAACACCAGTTGACTAATGATCACTTTATGATGATATTATAAACAATGCTTGTCAATAAAGCAATTGAATGTGATTATGCAATACTATTGTACCCAGCTCAGAACATTGTACAGCAGTGGTAAACCCCTGAGGAGTATTTACAATGGGCTCTGTAGAAGCTCTGAGCCCTGGGGAGAGAGGGCGAGCGAGAGGGCGAGAGAGATTGAGATTGACAAGACGTCGTTAGAGAGAGAGAGAGAAGACTATAAAGAGACAGAGAAAAAGGAAGTGAGCGAGAGAGGAGAGAGAGGGAGATAAAATGATAGATACTGAAGTAGGAACAGAGAGAAAGGAGAGAATTGACCGACGTAGCTTTCGAAACATGTAATAACGCAGAGGTGTCAGGGGTCAAGTGCTTGCACTACATCTACAGGCGAGGCAATTTGATACCAAAGACAGATACCATAGACTGGGAGTCATTTTTACCTCTTGACATTATTGCAAAATAAGCGGTCTTGCTTCTTCCACCTGAGACAAGCCATCTCTCAAATTTCCCAAAGAGCCCAACCACTTACAAATCATTTACTTGCCAGCTAGAAGAAGTGCTTTGTAATTTTTCTGACAATTAAAGACGTTTTGGCCCATTTTGACGTTGGAGACGACGACAAAGCAGCAGTGGCTGAATTAGATAATTTCAAAGCCAGAATCATCAGTTATAGAATCCAAATTAACATAATCTCCTCCAAATTGTGAGATTCAGCATGTAATTTGATAAAAGTGTCAAGCCATACAAATCTACCGAATGGAGCAAATTAAATCTTTAAGCCTGGAGTGTTTTCAAAGAGTGAGATGGAGTGAGTGGGTGATTGTGAGGTACAAAATAACATTTCCCAGAACCACTGAGGAATTCTCCTACAGTACATTACAGGTTCTGTATACAGTATCTGGAGAAGTTAAAGAAACCTACATGTACTGTACTACTCTTTAGGCATTGACAATCCACACGCACACATCCATGCATGTGTTAAAAACATAGAGTACACACACTACACTTGTGAGATCCGACTGACAACAACTCTAACCTTATCTACTAAAACAAAAAAATACTAAATAAATAAATAAAATGATGTTTGTGAGGACCTGACAAACACCCACATATTTGCCACTTGTTCCATAATTTAAAACAAGAACACAAACCATCACACACACACAGACTGTGTGCTGCAGATATCAAATTGGAAGATTATGTTCCATTCTTCACTGATAGTTGGTTTTTGCTTCCCCCTTTTTCATCTTTGGGTTAAAAGTCTTCCTGGCTGATTGAAAAGGGTGATATGAGCTTGGCTACAACCTTGATTGAGTAAATAGGATCTGTGTTGGGTTGTTTAGTTTTTTTTCTCCTCTCCCCTCTCCCGCCCTGTGTGTATGATGACAAGCTTGATTTTCTTCAGTTTGGCCACTGGTACTTTTCACTGCCAAGGGCACCGCGTGAGGCTGGGCTGGGAATTTATCTGTGGCGCCCCCTCAAGGGTCGGAAGAACTCGCGGCTGCGATTGTCCTATCCGTCCTGATCCCAGAGACTCGAGAGGATTAAATTTTGTATTATTTTCGCCTCATTTCCTTTTAAAACACAAGCTGAAACACGCACACACACACACAAGCGCACACACGCACGCAGACCCCTAGGACTCACTGGTACAAAAACACAGACACAAACACACAAACAGCCCTCAGTTCCTCACCGCTGAGGCAAAAGCCGGATTTATTGTTTTTTTGCCCACGTGCCGGCATTAGCCGATAAGCTGCATCCTGTCAGTTTCATGGCGCTTGGCACAAAAAAGTCTGTATGAAGCCTCTGAGACCTTTACTGTCCTTATTTATGAAGATCATTATGTATCTGTGCTGTGGCTGAACTTCCTGTTGCAAAAATACCAGGCATCTTTTCCTCTGCAACACTGGTCGTTTGCACTGAGGCGTTTGCAAATGACAGATATTTAAACCCGCTATGAGAAGTGCTGCTGACAAGCATTTGCTTAAATCATTCCAAAACTTAATCTCATCTAGTAATCGTTTTAATATACAGTAAAATAAGCTGTCTGTTTTCCGTCAAACAAAGATTGAAGTTGTTTACTTGTTATGTACATTCTGTCAATAATTTCCAAAGGGTTAAAATCTAAAGTATGATACACAAACCTGAGTCCTCTAAGCTGGTTGCTAAACTACTCTTTTAGAACTAAAATCAAAACTACTCTTTTAGAACTAAAAGCAAAACTACACTTTTAGAACTAAAATAAAATCTACTCTTTTAGGACTAAAAGCAAAACTACTATTTTAGAACTAAAAGCAAAACTACTTGTTTAGAACTGAAAGCTAAACTATTCATTTAGAACTAAAAGCTAAACTACTCATTTAGAACTAAAATCAAAACTACTCATTTAGAACTAAAAGCAAAACTACTATTTTAGAACTAAATTCAAAACTACTCTTTTAGAACTAAAATCAAAACGACTCTTTTAGAACTAAAAGCTAAACTACTCTTTTAGATCTAAAATCAAAACTACTGTTTTAGAACTAAAAGCTAAACTACTGTTTCAGACCTAAAAGCTAAACTACTATTTTAGAACTAAAATCAAAACTACTATTTTAGA
>JACXGM010039758.1:0-10498 GCA_016801145.1 Umbra pygmaea
CATGTCCTGCTCCTCTCCCAGGGCCATGTCCTGCTCCTCTCCCAGGGCCATGTCCTGCTCCTCTCCCAGGGCCATGTCCTGCTCCTCTCCCAGGGCCATTGGCTGCTCCTCTCCCAGGGCCAGTGTCTGCCCCTGTCACCGTGCCGGTTCCTAACCTAGTCCCTGCTCCAGAGCTTGTCCCGGGCCTATGCATACCCCGGTCTCTGTGCCCCTCTCTGTGTCTGTATGTTTGTCTGTGTCTGTTTGTGCTGTGTTCTTACAGATTCCTGTGTCTGCTGTGGTTCCGGTGCCTGGTCCGCCTTTGCCTCGGCCCTCGATGCCCCCTCCGACCTGACCGCCTCCCGCGGGGCCTTTGACTCTGTCTTTGTCGGCCCGGACTCTGCCTCTGGTGCCGCCTGCCTGGCCTCCGCCTCGGCCTTCGCTTCTACCTTGCTCGGCCGGACCTCCGCCTGCCTGGACTCAGCCGTCCAGCCCGTCGCTACTGCCTCCATCCTCCGGACCTCCGTGGGTTCTTCATCCCTCCGGTCTGCTGCTGCTGCTGCCTCCGCCCTCCGGTCCGCTGTTGCTGCTTCGTCTCTCCGGTCCCCTGCTGCTGCCTCCGCCCTCCGTCTGCCTGGTCTGCTCGTCTGCTTTGCCCTGGTGTGCCTCTGCCGACCTGGGTTCTGCTGCTACTGTCTGCTGCCTGGGTCTTTTGCCACCTGGTGTCCTGTGGCATGTCCACCGTTTGGCGCCTCAGGAGCTGCGCCTTGGGGGGGGGTTCTGTAACGTTCCCCAGTTCCCCTTCCCTGGAAACTGCCACTTCCCTATTCCACGTTGCTCAAAACTACAATTCCCATTCCCCAGTTCTTCTTCCCTGTGGACTACAGCTTCCCTGGTCTTGCCTCCTCAGAACTACATTTCCCAATACCTGGACTCAATCACCCAAATTCCATTCACCTGCTCTCACCCAGTCCTATTTAAGCCACACACTCACCATTGCCTCTTTGCGAGGTATTGTGAGTATTGATTTCTTTTACTGAGCATTCTATACATGTCTTTGGTATTCTGGTTTTGACCCATGCTTTGTTGTGTTACGGATTTTGTCTTGGATTTTCCCCTGTGCCTTTGCTTATTAATTCTACCTTGCTTTCAACAGTCTGCCAGTCTGGGTATCAGTTTTTCCATTGTTCAACTCCACCTTGTACTCAATATCTGTCTGCCTAGAACCCGGTTTAGTTAAATGAACACTGCTCACCTGACTACATACATAAGTACTGAATAAACATTATTGTACGTTTTATATTCTGAGTTGTGGAGGAATCATTACAAGATGTAAATATCAGTATACGCTAATGCCTTTGCCCTATCAATGGACATTCCATATTCCTTTGTGCAAATAGGATACCTTTCTGAGCATTTAATTAGGGATGGGCAATTATAAAACGTAGAATTAATAAACCAGAAAACTGAAAAAACAGAGAATTTATAAAATGGAGAACTGATAAAGCAGAGATCTGATAAAGCGGAGAACCTATATCCCAGAAAACTGATAAAAGAGATAACTGCAAATCCAGAGATCTGATAACCTGAAGAACTGATAAACTAGAGAATTTACAAACCAGAAAATCATATAAACTGGAGAAATGATCAACTGGGGAATTGATATGAAGAATTGATGAATTGGAGAACTGTTAAAACAGAGAACATATAGCCTCATCCATGCACCCATTTGACTTTATTAGTCAGGAACCCTGTACCCCAATGCTGGTTTGCTTCAAAAGCTAAGTAGGGCCTGGCCTGGTCAGACCTTGGATGTGAGACCAATGTGTTGGGGGGCCTGTAGGGGGCACTCTTCCCACTGGTCTAAAGCTCATTTCCAATGCCCCATGGTAGGGACATCTGCCCTGCGTAGACCTACAGACTAGACATTAAACAGGTATCCTGACTCTCTGTGGTCACTAAAGATCCCATGGCACTATTCGTAGGATTAGGGGTGTTAACCCTGTTGTCATGGACACATTTCTAATCTGGCCAGTCATGGCAACCTAATCATCCCTTCAATTGGCTCTTTCAGCTTCTCCCCCTCCCACTCCTCCCCAGGCAAGGGCGGTAAATGAGAATAAGTTCTCAGTCAACTTGGCTTTAATATAAGGTCAACTAAGAATTGGATGGCTTGGTGACAAGCTTTAAGGAAAGCATGTGAGCACTGTCAACTACCCATACCTGTCTCTCCACTGGGGTATCCATGCTCCAACAGCACTTGGGCTGCTAATTTTGCCCCTTGAAACCCTACGCTTGCAGAGTGGGAATAAACTGTGTGGACTAGGGGTGTAATGGTATGCCTAAAACACGGTACAGTACATATTGCAGTTTGAGGGTCATGGTACTGTGTTGTGCTACAGTGAAAAGAAGTATATACGTTTTTTAATTAGAGATCAGTTTTTAGTTTAATTGGCAAAAGCAATGCACATATCCGCAGCTATAAAAACACTGATAATTTATTTGGCCTGATTAGATTCTGCTGATAGGGCTGCTTGAATACAGTGAGGAGACAGTTGTGACCATGTAGCATCAACACAGTTTGGTGGTCTTGTGAATGGAGAACGTGACGCTCTCTCGAGAGGTCCAGCTGCAGTCAGCAGGTGGAAACGTCATCACCAACAGCAGTTTAAATTAACTGTTATGTAAGAACTACAACCACAGTGCTAATAGGGTATGATTGTTGCTGCAGAGGAGTGACTGTTAACAGGTATATGCTAAATGGATGCTGCAAATCTGCCAAAATTCAGCAAATGATGAATCAGCAACTTAATTACATAACTGTGCACTGTGTGCCACTCCAAACTTCTTTCTCGATTGTCTGAAATAGGCATCACTGGTATGGCACACCAGTGGTTAACCTCATATCTATCAGATAGACAACAATTTGTTAGGATAGGCAACAGTCGATCCCGTACTGTCACCATTTATCATGGTGTACCCCAGGGTTCTGTGCTTGGTCCTCTTTTGTTTCTTATCTATGTGTTGCCACTAGGGCAGATCTTCAGACAACATGGGCTCAACTTTCATAGTTACGCTGATGATAATCAAATATATTTCACTGTTAAACCCCACTCAGTTTGTCTACCCACTTCTGTTGTCTCCTGCCTTCAGGAACTTAAAACATGGATGTTGGATAACTCCTTACAGCTTAATACTGGGAAAACTGAAATCCTGTTGATTGGTCCTAAATCACAGAGTCTACCCGGGCATGACATTTTAATTGATATTGATGGTGTCAAGATTAGGCCTTCAACAACTGTGCAGAATCTGGGAGTTCTGTTCGACCCCTCATTATGTTTTCACTCACACATCAGTCATATTGTTAAATCCTGCTTCTTCCACTTGCAGAATATTGTTTGTTTGTGCCACTCTCTTAACCCTGGAGATGCGGAAACTGTTATCCACGCTTTTTATAACCTCCAGACTGAATTACTGCAACTCCTTATATAGTAACCTAACCACCAAAGCTATACACCACCTTCAAATGGTACAAAACTCTGCTGCTCTAGCCCTTACATTTAACAGAAAATCTGCACATATCACTCCTATCCTTTACCAACTTCACTGGCTTCCTCTGGTCAATCGCATCTAGTTTAAATTGTTAGTCCTAGTCTATAAAGCCTGTAACGGCCCCGCACCTAAATACTTTGCTGAGTTAGTGCAACCATATGTTCCGGCCCGGACCCTTAGATCTAGCACTGACAATCTGCTTGTCGTACCCAGATATAAACTCTCTACTGTGGGTGGTAGGGCTTTTAGCATAGTAGGCCCTAAGCTTTGGAATAACCTGCACTCTGATCTTCGTACCTCCCCTAACCTACAGACCTTCAAATCTCAACTTAAAAATCATATCTTCACTACGCTAAGTAAATAACTATCTATTATTCTATTTTTATCTCTTCCACTACTTATGTTGTGTCATTTTCATCTGTAGTCTCCATCAGTTTTTTGCTTGTTTAATAATAAGCAGACTGCCCGTCCAGTTGTCTGTTAACTGTTTGCATTGTTCTGTGAAGTGACCTTGGGTTCTTGAAAGGCGCTATAAAAAATAAACATATTATTATTATTATTATAGCTAATTTGAATAAAGCATTTAATTGCATAAACATGGCAATAGGCTGTGTGACACCAGATGTTAGGAATTCAATACCTTGGTCATGAAACCAAAAGTGAAACTTAACACTGGGCAGATACTCGGTCGGAAAACGGGATGGTCTATTTCTCACAGTGAAATATGTCAACTTGTCATTTATATTAATGTTCCTCCTGGCTATGCCATTTTGTTCAATCTTCTTGCCATTCCTCTAGTCACTAGAACTCATTGGGAAAATGAATCGCTTATGAATGACAATTATAAAATAACTAGTGGTCAAATCAAATACACTTCCAAAAAGTGCACTGCAGGGGACCAGGATGCATATTCTGCTGCTGGAATGGAATTTATAATTTGAAAATAAGTGGTGATAAGGCGCTAAAAAACTAAGTATGGAGAATAATATAAAAAACTAAGAACGATATGTAATTACTGCGCCATGACATTATTTAAGATTGTGAAAAATAAATATATATAACTAGCCAGTACTGATTTTTGAATGCCTCTTCAAAAAATCGAATTGATCGGAACATAAGGTTTAGGGCTGTCCCACTCTGAAATCGTCAAGTGCGCGAGGGCTCTCTCACAGACATTTAGCCCTTTAAGAACCCTTTTTGTAAGTCCACATTTCTGTAGACATACTGTAGATATACATTCTAATCTACAATATGTGATCTGATCCCAACGTTTAGTAGATCTTATTATATACAAACAGACATCACTTTGTTTAGATTTTATTTTATTCAAACAGATATCACTTTTTTAAAGATTGTGCCCATAAATACACAAATGTAGTTGTGTACTCTGTGCTTCAAGAAATGATAGAGATGTTTTTCTCAGACATCTTCATGGCAAGAGGTTACAGGTTAAAATCACAGGGCTGACGGTTATTGTGGAGATAAAGTATGGAAATGTTATATATGGGTTACAATTTATTTGGAGAGTCTGACATTCCATCTGTATGTGCTCTACAGATAGTTTGTTGATGATATGACTATCAACAAACTATCAACAAACCATCTGTTGATAAGCAACTAATTGTGTATTTTAAGGGTAGGGGTAAGTTTCCAATATGTTTTAAGGTAATGGTTAAGGTTAGGTTTAACATAAGGGTAATGGTTAAGGTTAGGATTAGGGTTAGGGTTAGTAGATAGTTTGTTAAAATGTTGTTGACAGTATGCAGATAATATGTAGAGCATCTAGAGATGGACTCTCAAAATAAAGTGTTACCATTATTTTAGCCGAACATCCAGGACAAGCTAAATTAATCTTCGTCTCAAGTGACGTCGAAGGAGAAACAGCAGCCAATCAGTGTATCGTTTCCCTGTTCCTCTTCCTCTTCCTGGATTGCTCGAACTACAGCTTCCCTGGTCTTGCCTGCTCAGAACTACAATTCCCATAACCTGGACTCAATCAACCTAATTCTGTACACCTACACTCACCCAGACCATATATAAAGCACACACACACCATTGCCTCTTTGCGAGGTATTGTAAGTATTCATTTTTCTTCATACTGAGCATTCTCTTCTTGAATTGTTATTCTGGCCTGACCCGTGCATTGTGTACCTGGTATTGTGTTCTGGGATTTTGCCTTTGTACCTTCGCCTATAGTTGTGGATCATTGTTCTGGCCTGACCTATGCATTGTGTACCTGGTATTTTGTTTTTTGGACTGCCCTCTATACCTTAGCCTATATACTTGGTTTGTTAATTCTCACCTTATCTATAAACTGTATTGGTCTTTTTTTTACCATTGGAAAGGTTATTCGTTACAATCAGATGTAGAGTGCTGTATGTTGGGGCTTCCCCAACACCAACGAGAAAGTAGAAGACAAAAACAAGGACCTTACAGTATAACAAGGAATAACGGCCAATGGAGTGAAATCAACGATTTAGAGATTTGCAAAAACCTTTTGTCAGTGTAATCTGTAAAGGAAATACAGTACACTTCTGAAACAGTAAAAAAAAAATCACATTTGTTTGTTTCTTCTATCTCCACAAAAGCATACTTTATCTAGTTTCGAACCCACACTCTCTTGTATATAAGACCAGTGTCTACTCCATTAGGCTAAGCACCCTCTAGAGAAAGCTGCAGAAAAAGAGCAGTATTACTTCATGGAACACGGAGTAAACACAGCATTTGTGTATTTACTTAGAATGCAGGTAATATCTTTAAAACCAATTTTTGGCCATCTTCTCATAAGAATGTGATGTCTCTTTGATTACAAAAATTTGTAAAACACTAATGACACAGATGTACGCTAGGTTAAGCAAGTCAAATTATAAATGGCTGAGCAAAAAACAGCTTTGGATTAACAACTGGTGTGCCCTTAAATGCCTTCTGGTGGCTAAAAACTGTACTGTAAAACTCCCCCTGTGACAAACCCTGGTAAGATGTTTTTTTCTAGGGTAAGTGAGAAACATTATTATAATACTAGACAGAGTCTAATGGATATTATATTAAGTCATTTTAAAACATTATTATAATACTAGATAGATTCTAATGGATATTACATTAAGTCATTTTAAAACATTATTATAATACTAGACAGAGTCTAATGGATATTACATTAAGTCATTTAAAAAAATTATTATAATACTACAAAGAGTCTAATGGATATTACATTAAGTCATTTTAAAACATTATTATAATACTAGACAGAGTCTAATGGATATTACATTAAGTCATTTTAAAACATTATTATAATACTAGACAAAGTCTAATGGATATTACATTAAGTCATTTTAAAACATTATATTAATACTAGACAGATTCTAATGGATATTACATTAAGTCATTTTAAAACATTATTATAACACTAGACATAGTCTAATGGATATTACATTAAGTCATTTTAAAACATTATTATAATACTAGACAGAGTCTAATGGATATTACATTAAGTCATTTAAAAAAATTATTATAATACTAGACAGAGTCTAATGGATATTACATTAAGTCATTTTAAAACATTATAATAACACTAGACAGAGTCTAATGGATATTACATTAAGTCATTTTAAAACATTATTATAATACTAGACAGAGTCTAATGGATATTACATTAAGTCATTTTAAAACATTATTATAATACTAGACAAAGTCTAATGGATATTACATTAAGTCATTTTAAAACATTATAATAACACTAGACAGAGTCTAATGGATATTACATTAAGTCATTTTAAAACATTATTATAATACTAGACAGAGTCTAATTGACATTACATTAAGTAATTTTAAAACATTATTATAATACTAGACAGAGTCTAATGGATATTACATTAAGTCATTTTAAAACATTATAATAACACTAGACAGAGTCTAATGGATATTACATTAAGTCATTTAAAAACATTATTATAATACTAGACAGAGTCTAATTGATATTACATTACGTCATTTTAAAACATTATTATAATACTACAAAGAGTCTAATGGATATTACATTAAGTCATTTTAAAACATTATTATAATACTAGACAGAGTCTAATGGATATTACATTAAGTCATTTTAAAACATTATTATAATACTAGACAGAGTCTAATGGATATTACATTAAGTCATTTTAAAACATTATTATAATACTAGAAAGAGTCTAATGGATATTACATTAAGTCGTTTTAAAACATTATTATAATACATACTAGACAGAGTCTAATGGATATTACATTAAGTCAATTTAAAACAATGTACGGTAGAAGGTCTATTGAATACTCAGGGGCAGGAATGGAATAAGTTACCTTTAGATGTTAAGAGTATGTAAAATATGGTTGGTTTTAGTATAAAAGTTAAAAACAGGCAATCAGAGATGTTAATTTAGTGATTTATTTGTAATACTGTTTCTGGGTGGATGTTAATTGAGGTGTATATCTTGGAAATGTGTGTTCTGATTATAGTGTTGTAAGTATAAGTATGCAGTGCCAATGTAACCTGTCTCTAGGAGTGAAGTTGTGCTTTACATCAAGGACCACAATTAAAATAAGTTTTATTTAAACTTTATTGTGTTATCCTTGACAAATGAAATTAGTGTATTGTTCACTACTAGTTTATAAAATAATTCAAATCAAAATTACAGAATAAGTACTGGCAGGTTTTTGACAATACTTTTTATTGTTTTTTATGGGAATGTCTTACAGCTACCTGTAGGCCAGTTTGAATATTGAAATACAAGTACACGTTGAACCACATTTTATTTAGTGTGTCAATTCATGTATAACTGCTCTAAACTGTGAAAAAAAAACAGAGAAAGTACAGTTTTTTGCCAGTATAATTTCCATTAATTTACAGACATCCATCCATCCATCTTCGTCCGTTTATCCGGGATCGGGTCACGGGGGCAGCAGCTCCAACAGGGGACCCCAAACACCCTTTTCCCAAGCCACATTAACCAGCTCTGACTGGGGGATCCCGAGGCGTTCCCAGGCCAGGTTGGAGATATAATCCCGCCACCTAGTCCTGGGTCTTCCCCGAGGCCTCCTCCCATGCCTAAAAAACACCTCCCTAGGGAGGCACCCAGGGGGCATCCTTACCAGATGCCCAAACCACCTCAACTGGCTCCTTTCGATGCAAAGGAGCAGCGGCTCTACTCTGAGATCCTCATGGATAACTGAGCTTCTCACCCTAACTCTAAGGGAGACGCCAGCCACCCTCCTGAGGAAACCCATTTCGGCCGCTTGTACCCTGGATCTCGATCTTTCGGTCATGACCCAGCCTTCATGACCATAGGTGAGGGTAGGAACAAAAACTGCCCGGTAGATTGAGAGCTTAGCCTTCTGGCTTAGCTCTCTTTTCGTCACAACGGTGCGATATAATGAGTGTAATACCGCCCCCGCTGCGCCGATTCTCTGACCAATCTCCCGCTCCATTGTTCCCTCACTCACGAACAAGAACCCAAGGTATTTGAACTCCTTCACTTGGGGTAAGGACTCATTCCCTACCTGGAGTAGGCACTCCATCGGTTTCCTGCTGAGAACCATGGCCTCAGATTTAGAGGTGCTGATCCTCATCCCAGCCGCTTCACAATCGGCTGCGAACCAATCCAGTGAGTGCTGAAGGTCACAGGCCGATGATGCCATGAGGACCACATCATCTGCAAAAAGTAGCAATGAGATCCTCAGCCCACTGAAATGCAACCCATCCCCACCCCGACTACGCCTCGATATCCTGTCCATAAATGCTACAAACAGGATTGGTGACAAAGTGCAGCCCTGGCGGAGACCAACCCTCACATGAAACGAGTCCGACTTACTGCCGAGAACCCGGACACAGCTCACGCTTTGGTCATACAGAGATTAGATGGCCCTAAGAAGGAACCCCCTCACCCCATACTCCCGCGGCACCTCCCACAGTATCTCCCAGGTCACCCGGTCATACGGCTTCTCCAAATCCTCAAAACACATGTAGACAGGATGGGCATACTCCCAGGCCCCCTCCAGGATCCTTCCGAGAGTAAAGAATCCGTTCTTCCACGACCAGGACGGAATCCACATTGTTCCTCTTCAACCTGAGGTTCGACTATCGCCCAAACCCCCCTTTCCAGCACCTTAGAATAGACTTTACCAGGGAGGCTAAGAAGTGTGATACCCCTATAATTGGCACACACCCTCTGGTCCCCCTTTTTGAACAAGGGAACCACCACCCCAGTCTGCCACTCCTTTGGCACTGTCTCAGACTTCCATGCAATGTTGAAGAGGCGTGTCAGCCAAGACAGCCCCTCCACACCCAGCTAGCTTATACTAACATTGGCTAATTAATAAAATAAATATTTTAGCTACAGTATCTGTGAATTTTATACCCTTCCAACTCATAAATGAATAACAAGCCTACATGTTTAGTGCTGCAAGACTAGTCTTCTCACATAAAATGTTGTTCTTTCATTTTTTTTTCCATCTTCCCTTGATTAGCCTTAATGTTCCTCCGAAGAACTTGCCACACAGAGGCTACCTTTCCACATAGAATTGCCGGTTTGACATTGTGACAACAATCTGCACATCACATGGCATTTTATTATGTTATTTTTCTCTCATAATTTTAAGAAAAACTGACTGTTAGTCACATCCCAAATTAGAGTGGGGGGGTTAACTGATGAGTTGTGAAAGTAAATATTCTGATTTGTGTTTGCGGCAACCCTTTGCCTGCTCCAAGTTAATAATTTAATTACAATAACATTTATTTTCATTCTGGCGGCCAATAACTTCACAGATTTTTATGTATTTTATCAGCCAAAGGTTGTCTATAGCTGGCTAACAGAAGCCATTCTACACAGCATGAGTGTGGTGTGTACACAGCAGGTTTGTGTAGGTTTGTAGACAGCATGTGTGTGCAGGTTTGTAGACAGCATGTGTGTGTTGGTTGGTAGGCAGCATGTGTGTGTTGGTT